>CABHPH010140667.1:0-19108 GCA_902168325.1 Peromyscus nudipes | reverse complement strand
ACAAGAAATTGTACTCAAGTCTGGCTTGAATTCAAAGCCAAAGCTCTTTTCATTCTCTTATTGCTGTACTGTGCATTTTATTTGCAAAACAAAACAAACTTAACAAAAAGAATCAGCAGTTTTAGAATGTTCTGGGTTGGCTTGATATTTGAAAGGTCTATGTCAATTGCAAATGTTTACATAAATCTTCAATTTTAATCACCTTTTAGTCTTCTGCCTTCATAAAAAGAAAGAGTGCTTGAACCTCTGCAGAAAAAGTCATAGATAAATCCAGAGCTATCATTATTTAATTTTTGTTGTTGGTTTTTGAACCAGGGTTTCATGTAGCCAAGGCTAGCCTTGAACTCCTGATTTTCCTGCCTCCGCTCCCAAACATTGGGAATATAGGCATTCACCACTATAACCACCTTTTTTTTTCTTTTCCAAGACAGGGTTTCTCTGTGTAGCCCTGGCTGTCCTGGAACTCACTCTGTAGACCAGGCTGGCCTTGAATGCACAGAGATCCACCTGCCTCTGCCTCCTGAGTGCTGGGACTAAAGTCGTGCTCCACCACCACCCAGCTATAACCAGCTCTTAGTGTTCACATAGTCACTGAATGTGAATTACCAAAGCACATAACATTATCATGTTTACATTTTTATGAAAACTAGCTATACATGGACTTAAGTCTAGTCATCTAACATTAACTGTCTGGGAACAAGTGATAACTCTGTGCTCTGTAATCAAAACCAGCCCCACTAATTAAAAATCTACCCCAGCACAGAACCTGGAGAGATGGCTCACAGTTAAGAGTTCTTGCTTTTCAAAAAAAGAAAGAAAGAGAGAGAGAGAGAGAGAGAGAGAGAGAGAGAGAGAAAGAAAGAAAGAAAGAAAGAAAAGAAAGGAAAAGAAAGGAAAAGAAAGGAAAAGAACCCCCCCCCCCCCACACACACACACAAAGTCAGCCTGGGCTACAGAGTGAGTTCCAGGAAAGGCTCCAAAGCTACACAGAGAAACCGTGTCTCGAAAAACCGAAAAAAGAGCTCTTGCTTTTCTTCCCAGCACCTGGCAGCTCACCTATCTGTAATCCAGTTCCAGATGATCTGACGCCCTCTTCTACCTTCCAGAGGCATGCATATGCATGCACGTGGTGCAAACACATATGCAGGCAAAACACTCATACACATAAAATAAAACTTAAAAAAATCTACCTGAGCACATTCAAAGAATGGCTGTCTATTGATAAATGATTGTCTGAGGCCGATAATAGGTTTTCTGAGCCCCTCCCCCCCCCATAATAAGTTTCTCTACCCATGCAGTAAGCCAGATCAAGTCAAATTGAAAACGGCTAACAAGTATTATTGAGTCAAGTGTAACCCTTGGGAGGATTCACTGGTCCCAGAAGTCTCCTCCCTGAACTAAGGCAGGGAGATTTTATACACTGTAGGTGAGGGGGAATGGCATGTCCTCCACAAGCTGGGTTTGTGCCCAAGTATGGTTAAAAAAAAAAAAACAAACCTAAGTGCGATCAAATGCTGAGCACTTAGGCAGGGACTTGGTGGTTGGCAGCATCAGGGGAGGAAGTTGCAATAGTCACCAAAAATGTGGAACTGGGCCTTTTGGCACCTTTCCTTTGTTTGAAGACTCTCTGTGCAGGTAGGGTTTGGAAAGAGAGAGACAGGAATGGGGTTTCCAGGACAATATAGGGGTTAGCCGGATGATCTAACCTAAAGGCTGATATAGGGTTTCCTCTCTATTAAGAAGGATTTATCAAAGCCGGGCAGTGGTGGTGAACACCTTTAATCCCAGCACAGAGGAGGCAAAGACAAGAGCTTCAAGGAATAAACAAAAAAAGAAGGATTTGTCCTTTTTTTTTTGGTTTTTGAGACAGGGTTTCTCTGTGTAACAGCCCTGGCTGTCCTAGAACTAGCTGTATAGATCAGGCTGGTCTCAAACTCAGTGCTGGGATTAAAGGCTATGCCACCACCGCCAGCCAAATCTGAAGCTGTTTTACTCTATCCCTTCAAGCATGTTTACACCTCTTTATTTTAAAATATTAGAGCTTTCTACCAGTCACATCTAAGGCAGTGTATAATCTTACTGATGAAACACTCCACCTTTCCTTGAGCACTACCTTCCTGCTAACAGTGCAGCAGATACAAGCTGAAGCAGCCTCAGCTTACTTGACTGGTTTTTCTCCAGCATCAGACACATTGCCTCTAGTAGGCTAGGCGCAGTAGGAAGAATTTTAGAAATTACTTTGGTAGTGTTATTTTATAAAACTATTGGCTGCTTTTCTTGTTACTAGGAGACAACAAAATTATAGCAACCTAATTTCAGTTATATCTTTTTAGATAGTGAAAGTAGGTCACTGTCAGAAAAAAATTAAATCGCAAATCCTAGCTCATTAATGATTGTTACGAAAAATAAAATTTGAATGTTACTTTCCATGTTATCATTCATTTATACTACATGGCTGAATTTCCCCCATCTTTGCAGGTTCATTCTCTTCTTATAGTCCTTTGGTGCTGGATGTTCTAAGAATCATGTTTGTCAGTCAGAGGCCATCTTCTCAGCCCTAGAAGATCTCAATAATGCTCAATTTCAAACACTGGCTCACTCTTATACCTCTCATGTCTGTCCTGTGAGATCCAGACAAGAATATCCAATTGCTACTCAGCATTCTTGTGCATCTCAGAGACCTCAAACCTATATATACATCTACCATCAAACATAGCATCTCTCCTATCCTTCCCAAGTTGATTTTTCACATTTTTTATCGAAAGGACATGCTGTCAATCCAAAGCACAAGCTGGGAGTACAAATGTCCTCTTTGATTCCTCTCATATTCACTATCCAATCTGTCCCTAAGACCTGACCATGTAAGCCTTCTACATCTACCCTGAAGTCATCACCAATACTCTCTTCAAACTCACTCAAACATTAACAACCCTTCATTACATCAACAGTCACCTAAATGATACATGACCTGCATCTGCTTCTGACTCTCTCTAACCTTTTCTAGTTATAGAGTCCTCATCACTTCACATCTTGTAATTTAAAATTCTTCAGTAACATTTCCACAGTTCTAAGAATGGAAACAGAACTGCCAATCTTTCCTTCCTCTCTGCATCTGGCAACTGTACTGGCCCTTTTGCCATTTCATCTTGATTCAAGGTCTTCTAGAATGGTCTTCTCACCACTTTGCGGAGTGTCTTAGTCATTGTTCTATTGCTGTGAAGAGACACCAAGTAGACCAAGTGAACTCATATTTTTGGTTGTGAGCCTAGCCGTTAATGGCTAAGCCATCTCTCCAGCCCTACCAAGTCAACTCTTAAAGGAAAACATTTAAGGGACTTGCTTACAGTTTAAGAGGCTGAGTTCATTATCATCATGACAGGAAGAAGAGCAGCACACATGGCACTGGAGGAGTAGCCAAAAGCTATATCCTAATCTGTTAGCTGCAGGAAAGAGAACTGGGCCTGGCATGGGCTTATGAAACCTCAAAACCCACCTCCAGTGAGACACTTCCTCCAACAAGTCCACAGCTCCTCCAACAAGACCACACCTCCTAATCCTTCTCAAACAGTGCCACTCCCTGATGACTAAGCATTCAAATATATGAGCCTATGTGGGACATTCTTATTCAAACCACCACAATGAGTGAACATCTATGGAAGCCTTTGAAACTAAGAATTTTCCCTATCAGAGTCATTGAAAGGGAGCTTTAACTGACTTTCCAAATGAGGTCATATTCCTGTCATAGGCTCTGAGAAACCAAGTCCTTCCCTTCAGAGCAGTGACCTAAGTCATTTATTTGGTTGATCATGGTCTCCCTTCCTGACTATAATTGCCCCGAAGAATGAAATTAGGTCTATTTTTGCTTGCCCATGTAGTCTCAAAGTCTGATACACTATAAAACTTTGTGTGTGTGTGTGTGTTTGTGTGTATGTATGTGTTCATGAATGCATATGAGGGGATGGAAAACAAAAATAAATTCCACAGTGTGTGTATGAAGGTCAGAGGACAACTTTGTGGAATCAGTTCTCTGCTTACTCTGTCTAAAAAAGCCAAAAACAAAACATCAAGAACAAAAAAACCAAAAGCATAAAATGTTCTACTTATGTGACAGTAACTACTGGTGTAAAAACCAAAAACAACCAACAGTATGGCTCACCAGTTAAAGATGTGCCTCAGTGTAGAGTGCTTGCCTCATATATATCAATCTCCAGAACTAAGAAACAACAACAACAACAAAAAAAACTCCAAACAAAACCTCCCTACTGGCCTGGTTTAAAGCATCGTTTTCTCTAGTAATCCAATCTGCAGCTCCACTATACTATCTGAGATTGTTTATAACATTTCTGTTTGTAATGTGCTTTTAATACAGAAACCCTCTTTTCTATTCTCAAAAAATGTTTTTTGGTTCTGAAATATACATGAATATTTTAAACTCAGAACATGTAAACACAGCTGTCTTCTATAAAGAGCAAAAAACGTGTCTAATCTTATGCTAGCCATACTGATCAAACTGGACAAAATACTCTCTGTACACTAAAACACAAAACTAAAGACACAGACTAGAAAACTGGAGCTTGGTGGGGTGTAAGACTACAGTCCCATGCATTCAAGATGCTGAGGCAAGAGGATTAGAAGTTCAAACCCTATTTGGGTTACCAACAGAATACAAGGCCAGTCTGGGCAAGTTAGTAAGATACTATCTCAATATAAAGCGGAAGAGAGTGGAACTTGCCAGGCAGTGATGGTGCATGCCTTTAATCCCAGCACTCTGGAGGTAGAGGCAGGCAGATCACTGTGAGTTCGAGGCCAGCCTGGTCTACAGAGCGAGCTCCAGGACAGGCACCAAAACTACACAGAGAAATGCTGTGGGATGTTCTGTATGGCAAATGTGTTGCTAATAAAACACTGATTGGCCAGTGGCTAGGCAGGAAGTGTAGGCGGGACTAACAGAGAGAATAAAAAGAGCAGGAAGGTGGAAGGAGACGCTGCCAGACGCTGCCAGCCACCGCCAGGACAAGCAGCCTGTAAAGATGCCGGTAAGCCACAAGCCATGTGGCAAGGAACAGAATTATAGAAATGGATTAATTTAAGATATAAGGACAGTTAGCAAGAAGCCTGCCACGGCCATACAGTTTGAAAGCAATATAAGTCTCTGTGCTTACTTGGTTGGGTCTGAGCGGCTATGGGACTGGCAAGTGAAAGAGATTTATCCTGACCGTGGGCCAGGCAGGAAAACTTAAGCAACAGAGAAACCCTGACTCAGGGAAAAAAGAGAGAGAGAGAGGGAGAGAGAGACTGGAACTCAGATAACTACCCTTAACATCACAGTAGTCAAGCCAGGATTCACCTGACAACTGAGGGAAAGTAAGGGTATGATTAAATTACATGTTCATATACACATGCATGTGTGTGTTCTGGGTTTTTGTTTCTGAGACAGGGTTTCTCTATGTAACCCTGGCTGTCCTAGAGCTCTCTATGTACACAAGGCTGACCTCAAAGTCACAGAAATCCTCCTGCCTATGCCTCTTGAGTGCTGAGATTAAAGGCAGGAGCCACCATGCCCAGATTCATTTTATATTCTTAAATAAAAATAAATTCTACCATTCTATTATTTTAATTATGGATCCAAAGCAAATTAAAATGCCCCCAACTTCTTCTGCTTGCTCTCTCAGTCAGGAAGGCTCTTGCTCTCTCATGTTCCAGCCCAGTAGAATAAGCATCTGCTCAGCTAAAGCAGCTTGTCACAGCAATGTGTCTGCCCACCCCTGCGGCACCACTCCCTTCCTCTCCTTCAAACTAGACTGCTGGGGCTGTGCTTGAGAAGCACCTGACCTCTCTGTCTTTCAGGCCCCGTGGAGTAGTCACTCCCAATGGTGGTTGCCCACTTCTAGCTTAGAGACAGGACAGTGCCCACAATCCATGCTGGGAAGACTACACACTGCCACAGTGAGGTAATAACACTGCAGAATGGGAACCTGACCCAAGCTAAGCCAGTCACAGGTCTGCCCTGGAACATATCAAGTAGAGGACAGAAAAGCTTGCTCTCCAGCTTGGACCAAAAACTACAAAAAGAGCCGGATCTCTGTGAGTTCAAGGCCAGGCTGGTCTACATAGTGGGTTCCAGGACAGCCAGGACTACACAGAGAAACCCTGTCTCTAAAAACCAAATGGAAAAAAACCCAAAACAAACAAAAACAAAAAGCACTGAGGAGCAAGTAGAAATTTTCCACAAGGAAGCGAAAGTTCATAAATGTTTACCGCAGAAAGAAAATGCAGTTATAGCATCACCAAGGGAGTACAATACCCAGAGGAAAGATCAGTAACATGCTAATGTAACAGCCCTAATAAGACATGAAGAAACAGTTAACAAGACCAGAAAAAAGAGAACATATTAGTAATCATTTGAAGTTCCCCTTTTCAAAGACTGCCCTAAAAAGGAAAACCTTTGTCATCAAATCCCTTCTGAAAAAAAAAAAAAAAAAAAAAAAAAAAAAAGTCCAAAGGAGTTTGGTTCAATGGTTTAGTACTTGCCTAAAATGCACAAGGCCCTGGGTTTAATCCCCAGTGTTGAAAAAATAAATTTTTAAAATAAAATCTCTTGTGCAGAAATGACTACCATGAACACTTTATTCAAATAGCAAGTATTTGCCAACTATCTAGAAAGGAGTAAGACAAAAGTGGATTTGAGTATGAAGTCTGAGCCATCAGCTTGGGTTCAAATCCCAGAACCACCTCAATTACTTATAGACTGTGGGGAGTGGAAAAGCCCTGAATGAATGTGTATTGTCAATGCGGGCAAGGCTATGTCATGGACCAATACCTCAGACCCATGGGAAACTGGTAAAGCCTTCCCCATTCACGCAGGCTCGGAACGGGCAAAACCTTTCTCTGGTCCAAGTGTGAATGTTGACAGACTGTGCAAATACAAGTGTTTATGAACAACTGATCAGTGTGTGTAAAAACAAGTAAGCACAGCTTCTTCCTCCTGGATGTCTGCAGCCTGAGACTGCTGGGCTGCAGAGAGCAGCTAATGCTCCTCGCTGTCCTGCACATCAACCCTGGGGCTTCATCAGTGTGCACAGCACAGCCAGCACAGCTTTTCTGTCCCTGTGCCTGACTTTCTTCATTCCCTTGTCACCCCCAGTCAGGTCAACGTGCCAAGCTGTGTGGGTTGTAGAAGCAGACCTTCACAAGTCATTTAACCTCTGAGTCTCAATGTCCTCATCTATAAAAACAGGATAATAATAGCACCTACCTTAGAGGGTTGTTGGTTGGCAGAAAAAGAACCTTTGAACTGGTTGATTTATTTAAAAAAAGAAAGAAAGAAAGAAAGAAAGAAAGAAAGAAAGAAAGAAAGAAAGAAAGAAAGAAAGAAAGAAAGAAAAGCAGTTCACAGGCCAATAAGAGGGAAATAGGAGGGAGAGGGCAGCTTCCAGGCATAAGGGATGGGCATATACAAAGGCAAAGAAACATGAACAGATAAGCTTCACTTGTGACTTTTGTTCTCTTCAGACTCACATTCCCACTGTGGGCTGAATGTCAGCTGGAATTCTAGCCCTGAAAGCTGGGCCTGCAATTCCACAAGTCCAGAATAGAACTAATCAACTTTACAACTCCTGATTATTCTGGTTCCTTCCATCTGGGGCAGTGCTACCAAAGTCTCCTACCACCATTTTAATTACCCCTCATAGCCTCCTAAATGCATGGCCTGTATGTCACAAGGGTCAGGATGGAGACAGAACACTTTTCTGGACCTCAGTACAGAACTTGACTCTGTCAGGGCAGAAGCAAGGCATAGTATGGCTAGGGGTTAAGTCGGAAGTGAAAACTCTAAGAACAAAACTTAGCAGGCTCCAAAGAATCATTTTCTACTGCAGGGTGAAGACCAACTCTGCACCAGGCTTTCCCACTGCATGGAGAACCTAGGAGAACAACTCTTGTTATCTATTCCCACTCCCTTCTGGCTACTGGTTATTTTGCTGATCCCCACTCTGTTTTGTTTGGTTTGATTTTTTATTCATTTTATATGGATAGGTGTTTTGTCTGCATGTATGTCTATGTACCACATATGTGCCTGGAATTCCAGAACTTAGAAAGTGGAGGCAGGAGAATCAGTAAGTAGTTCAAGGCCAGCCTGGGCTACCTGAGACATGTTGCGGGATATTTGATCACACTGTGTGGAAAAGCACCTTCTGATTGGTTTAATTGGCTTAATAAAGAGCTGAATGGCCAACAGCTAGTCAGGAAAGAACAGATGGGACTTCTGGGGAGAGAGAGAAACTAGAGATGAATCTAGGCATTTTACAAAAGACGCCAGGTGAGACTCGAAGTAAGTCGGACATACAGAAAGGAAGAGAGGTAAAAGCCACTTGGCAGAACACAGATTAATATAAACAGGTTAATTTAAGTTATAAGAGCTAGTTGGGAACAAGCCTAAGCTAAAGGCCAAGTTTTCATAATTAATAATAAGTCTCCGTGTAATCTTCAGGCTGGCGGTCCAAAGAAAATCCCACAAGAAAGCTTACTACAGAGACACTATCTCAAAAAAAAAAAAAAAAAAAGGGAATAAAAATAGACCTGGGAATTGTAACACAGGCCTATAATCACAGCACTTTGGAGGCAAGACAAGCAAATCACCACAAGTTCAAAGCCAGCCTGTCTCCATAACAAGTTCCAGGCTAGGTCTGCTAGGGCCTGTCTCAAAAAACAAAACAAAATATATAACTGGGAGTGTAGTTCAGTGGTAAGGTATATGCTTAGTGTATGTCAGACTTGGGATTCAATTCCCAAAATAAAAAAAGAATAAAAAGCCAGGCGGTGGTGGCGCATGCCTTTAATCCCAGCACTCAGGAGGCAGAGCCAGGCAGATCTCTGTGGGTTCAAGGCCAGCCTGGTCTACAAAGTGAGTTGCAGGACAGCCAAGGTTAAGAAACCCTGTCTCAAAAAACTAAAATAAATGAATAAATAAATTTTCACAGGGCTAAAGAGATAGCTCAACAGTCAAAAGCACTTGTTGCTCTTACAGAGGCCTCATGTTCAATTCCCAGCACCCCCATGGAGGGTCACAGCCACCTGTAACTTCAATTTCAGGGGATTTCATGCCCTCTTCTAGCCTCCATAGGCTTGAATGCATGAACATATGCAGTACATATACATACATATAGGCAAAACAATCATATACATAAAATAAAAATAAATCTAGCATTATTGTTATATTATTATTACTTTATTATTATTTTGGTTTTTCAAGACAAGGTTTCTTTGTGTAGCCCTGGCTATTCTGGAACATGCTCTGATGACCAGGCTGGCCTTGAACTCAGAGATCTGCTTGCCTCTGCCTCCCACTGCTAGGATCAAGGGTGTGTAACACCATCACCAGGCATAAAAATAAATCTTAATAGAATTTTATGACAGGAGTGGTGGCACGTATCTTTAATCCTAGCACTCTAGAGTGAAGAAGCTGGTGGATCTCTGTGAGTTTGAGGCCAGCCTGGTCTACAGAGTGAGCTCTAGACCAGTCAAGGCTACACAGTGAGATCCCATCTCAAGAATTAAAAGAAAATAAATTTCACATTTTTAAATTAAGGCATACGTCACATCATATACACTAGTAATTCAAAGGAAATGACACATCAAGCTAATTAGTAAATCTGAATCATTCAATTATATGCAGGTCCCTAGGCACACATGTATTCATGATACCTCAGTACTCTCAACTTTTAGAATGGTACAAATATGTAGAATGATTTCATTTAAATAACTCAATCACCGCCTTCTTAAAACCCTCTGAGAACTTCTATCACACGCTGCCGTTCTCCAGTGGGAGGATGGGGAACTCGGAGCTTGTTAAATGCACACTGTGTGACAGCTGCTCTTCTCGGGAGGTTGTTCAGAAGAGCTCCTAGCAGGATATGTCTGGCATTTATAAAAACCAACTAGATTATCTATCATCTTTTTTGCTTTTTAAGGGGAAAAATATACTGTTAAAACTATAACAAGTTACATGTCAGCAGTTCTTAACTTTCTCTACCCATGACAGTCACAATCAACTAGGAACCTGAAAATACACTGATACTTGAGTTTATCCTTTTTCCAATTTCCCCTTTAAACCATGCTTGGATAAGAAGACCAATTCCTTTGTTGTTGTTGTGGATTTTTCAAACAGGATCTCTCTATGTCGTTCTGGCTGCCCTGGAACTCCCTATGTATACCAGGCTGACTTTCAACCCCATAGAGAGCTACCTGCTGAGATTAGGCATGCACCAGCATGTCTGTTTTTTGTTTGTTTTGGGTTTTTTTTGTTTCTGTTTTTGTTCAAGACAGGGCTTCTCTGTGTAACCCTGGCTGTCCTGGAACTCACTCTGTAGAACAGGCTGGCCTCAAACTCACTCAGATCTGCCTGCTTCTGCCTCCTGAGTGCTGGGATTAAAGGTGTGTGCCACTATCACCCAGCTGCCTTTTTTTAAAAGGTCCAAAAACTAAAAACCACTGCTATCCATTAGAAAGGTAAGAAATGAAAGTTGTAAGGTAGAAGCAGCCAGTCTTCTGTGAATATATCTTGCTCTGTAGATTTGACTTCAGAACCATTTAAATATTTTATACAATTTTAACATTAAATATAAAAATAATCCTTGTCCTTTCGTTATAGAGTATCTATAATCCCAGCACTTGAAAGGTAGGGCAGGAGCAGCTTGAGGTCAGACTGGCCTACATAGCCACTTCCAGACCAGCCAGGGCTACATAATTTTAAAACTCTATCTCCAAAATTCAGAAAACACGGTGGACCTGGGGAAATCAGTAAAGTATTGCGCTCAGGCCTGTGGGTTTTTGATTGTGTTTTGTCTTTTTGGTTTTTTTTTTTTTTCAAGACATTTTTCTCTGTGTAACCTTGGCTATCCTGTAACTCATTCTGTAGACAGGCTAACCTCAGACTCACAGAGATCTGCCTGCCTCTGCCTCCCAAGTGCTGAGATTAAAGGAGTCAGCCATGGCCACAGGTTTAAACTGTTTTTAATCCCACTGTTAAAATTATGACTCTTGAGATCGCTATCATTCGACTTAAAAATGCGTGTCACTGCCCTCTCCCCTGCCCTCCTAATCAAGTCTTTTACTGATTCTTTCCTACTCAAGCACACTTGAAGAAGTGAGGATGGTAATAAGTGGGACTTTGGGCTGCTTAAAAAAGAAAAAAAAAAGCACTTCGGGATGTTGAGGCTTTTTGAAGACTTTTTTGGTGAGGTGGGATACCAGGTATGGAACCCCTAGTTTTAGGCGGGCAAGCTAACCCTTAGTCTATAAAAACACTGTACTCTTCAAGTTTGTAAATGAGCCACAGGAGACCCTGTTTCAAAACAAAACAAAAACAAAAACAACAAAGGCCTATGTCCAAGATGGCGGTGGCAGTATTTGAGTCCCAGGTTTCTGGGCTGTTAGGCCGGTTCCGCCCAGGGTGGAGTGGTCCACGTGGAATGGCGTCCACAGCCGGGGACCTCAGCTTGCCTGTTCAATGTCCTCACCTACATCCCGGTGCCCAGCGGGGTGGGAGTGAGTGCGCTCAACGTTTTCCTGAAGTTGTACCACCGTGGAGGGTTTGAAAGATCCGAGTTCATCGCCAACACCCATCTCCACATCAGGACCAAGCCCTTTCTCTGGGGAAATGATAATCATTCCCTCTTCGATAACCCTCAGGTAAATCCGTTTCTAACCGGATATGAGGACAAACCAGGGAACCTGGACCATCACCTAGGCAACAGGGCCACAGCACTGGTTTGTACCATTACTCTGCATGTGGGCCGGAAAAGTGTATGGGACACTCGTGGTTTTTGTTTGTTTTGTATCAAATGATGACCATCATAACTACTTTGTATCCTTTTCCTTGTGGGAGGAGTAGCTTAAATAAAAAACTTAAAGTCCAAAAACAAAACACTACTTTTTAAAAAATTTTAAACAAGTTTATGTAAAGAGGTGTGACTGGAAGAGAAAACTAGGGCTCATTTTCAGAGAAATTTACCCCAACTCAGGAACAAATTGCCCTACATGTAACAGCTATGTCAGAAAAAAAAAGGCACAAAATTTTCTTCCTTTTATGATGATAAATGACAAGTGAACATGGTATATAAAGATTTTTTAGCCAGGCAGTGGTGTCACACGCCTTTAACCCCAGCACTCGGGAAGCAGCGGCAGGCGGATCTCTGTGAGTTTGAGGCCAGCTTGGTCTACACAGCAAGTTCCAGGACAGGCTCCAAAGCTACACAGAGAAACCCTGTCTCGAAAAACAACAACAACAGCAATAAGGATTTTTTAGTTGAACAAAATAACATAATGGAATATAAAAAGAACTGACTTAACACTCCACTAATGGAAGAGGGAGACATTTTCAGAGAACTGGTATTTTGCCCCATATCATCTCCATTTGATGTCAACCAGACACAGCATTGCCCATTTAAAAAAGAAAAGAAAAAGTGGAGAGTTAGTAAGATGGTTCAGCAGGTATTAAAAAAAAATATTAAAACCCTGAACAGATACATGGTGGCATGCACTTTTAATGCCAGCTCTCAGGAGGCAGAAGCAGATGAATCTCTGTGATTTAGAGGCTAGCCTGGTCTACATAGAAAGTTTCAGGATGGCCAGAGCTATTGGTAATAACTGGGGCTTTGTACTGCTAAATTATTAGTGAAGCCTTGTCTCAAAAAAGAAAATGCACACACATACCCCAAACAAACAAACAAACTAAACAGCTGTGTGTAGTAGTGCATGCCTATAATCCCAGTGCTTGGGAGGCAGAAGCAGGAAGATCAAGAATTCAGTGCTAGCCTAGGATACATGAGACTCAGGTTTCAGAACAAAACAAAACCAATAACCCCTCTCCCATGAATGAATGAACGAATGAACGAACGAATGAATGAATGAATGAATTCATGTTCCTCTGACTAGAATGGACCAGAGGCTATGAATACTGTTCTCTGGTATCTATCCTCTTAGCTCACATCTGGACTCCAATGTAATAATCCCTAATTATTATAGGGACTGGAGAGATGGCTCAGCATTTAAGAGCACTTGTTGCTCTTGCAGAAGACACAGATTTGATTCCCAACACCCATATGGCAGCTCACAACCTGCTATAACTTCAGTTCCAGGTTCTGAAGGGGTTCTGATGCCCTTTTGGCCTCCTTGGGCACTGCATGAATGTTGTACAAAGACATGTAAGCAGGCTAAACACTCATATACATAAGCCATTATAGAACATACACACAAACTGAGGGCTAGGAATATAATTTGGTGGTATGGCACTGGCTGGCACACTTGAGGCCCTGAGTTCAATACCCAGCACTGAAAACAACCCCAGTATACCTCAATACAACCCAAGGCTACCTAACCAGTGTTAGCATCAAACTCAGAGGTGTCATGATGGTGAACCTCACTGTCAACCTGACTGGAATGACCTAGAAGACAACTCCTGACGGGTTAACTAAGGAGAGGAGACTTACTCTAAACAGAGGTGGAAGAGTAAATAGACTTGGGCTCCAAAGTGACTAAAGAAAGAAAAAGGAGGAACCCAAGCGAGCACCAGCACTCTTCTACTCCTGCTGACTGTGGACAGTGTGACCCCTGCCTTCACCATGATGATGGGCTGTACCCTCAGACTGTGAGCTAACAGACCCTTCCTCCCTTAAGTAGCTTTGTACCATGGTGGTCACCAGGCCACTGAAAATTTGTTTCAGCTAAATATAAACTCAGGGGTTTCCTGGATCCCTCAAGGACTGATAGTCACAAAGAACTAAAAATAGTGCTAACTTTTATAATTAGGATGTTTCGCTTTCTTTTAGTAAAGAATCCAAGTCAAGACTAGCCAAAGAAGAGACGCACACTAGAACTGGGAAGGTCTCAAAAACAAGCTTCTCTACCCTTTCTGCACAGCATCACCCTCCTGGCACAACAATGTGTTCATCACCAAGGAAGAACCAGAAAAATTTATGTTTAGAGTTTTTATTGGGATGTCAATAACTGACTCATTACTGACTTCAATTCCTTTGTTCTACCCAGAATTAGAGTACCTAAACTAGACTTGGTAGCACACACTTGTTATTCCAGCATGCTGGCTGAAGCATTGTGGTCATGAGATGGAGGCCAGCCTGAGTTACATACTGAGCTCATTCCAGGGCAGCCTGAACCAAATAAAGAAAGATGCTATAAAAAAAAAAAAAAAAAAAAAAAAAAAAATGACAACAAAGAAGAGAGTGTGGTAATGGTGGTGGGACGTTAAGGCTGTCTTAAAAAAATCAACTCTCATAGCTGATTTTTCTGGGGACAAGCCTTTGATCTGAGTAATCTTTATAACATAAACTCAGATAGGATCCAAGGGCTCAAGAACATTGAACACATCTATAACCATGAAGAAATTTTTGAATTTCAAAAGCTTCAAGAATTCTCTTTGAAAGAAAAATAAGAGTGTGTGTCTGTGAACATACCTCATGAGAGAAAGAGAGAGTGCAAAACATTAAGAAGGGCTGAGAATGTAGCTCAGTGGGTAGAGGGCTTGCCTAGCATGAATGACACCTAGCACTGGATGCCCAACACTGTATAACCAGGAATAGTAGAATACACCCATATTCCAGGCTTTTGGGAGGCAGAGGCAGGAAGATCAGGAGTTCAAGGTCCTCCTCACCTACCTAGTAAGTTTAAGGATTAGATGAGATCCTCGAGCTCCTTAGATAAAACACTTGCTGTAGTTGCTGTGTAGCATGAGGACCTGCATTCAATCACCAGAACCTATGCAGACAAGTCAGGCCTGGTGTCAGGCACTTGTAGCTGGAGCACTGAAAAGACAGGGACAGACGGATCTCTGGAGCTTGCTGGCCTCACAGACCACCATATATGTGAGCTCTAGGCTAGTAAGAAGCCTTGTTTAAAAAAACAACAAACACAGTGGACAGCTCCTATGGAATGACAAGAGGTTGATCTGTCTTCCACATGTACACAGACAGATAGACAGACAGACACACACACACACACACAGAGAGAGAGAGAGAGAGAATCATTAAGAAAACTGGAAGTTGGAGGCTCAGCTAAGCAGGCTGATGCAGGATGCTCTGGAGCTTTCTTTCAGCCAGCCTGGACACCATAATGACAGGTCTTTACAAAGATAGCCAAGACCAAGCTGGAAAGATGCACAGCAGTTAAGAGCATGCTCTGCTCTTGTAGGAGGAGTTCAGTTCCTAGCACCCACCGATATCAGGGGACTCACAAGCAACTACAACTCCAGCTCCAGGGAGATCCAATGCCTCTGGCCTCGGTGGGCACCTGCACTCATATGCATATAATCACACACAGACACATACAGAAACATAATTAAAAATAATAAAAATAATTTTTTTAAGAAAAGACGTTCATTCATTTTACTAAATTCCATCTCCTCTCTCTCTCTCGGGACAGGGTCTTATTATGCAGCCTCAGATGGCCTTAGAACTTGCTATGTAGACCTGACTGCCCTCAAACCCTTTATGAAACCCTTTGCTTCTGCCTCCCAAGGGCTGTGATTACAAGTGTACATCACCACATCCAGCCTACAAGCCAATTTTAAAATCTGGAGTGCACTGAAGGTAACCAAACTCAGAATCATTCTAAACACAAGAACCCTGGCATATTGCCAAGCAGGCAATATTTCTGTTTTATAAGCAGTGACACTAAGCATTGAACACTTGGTCTGGAAACAGGAAGACAAATCACATAGTTATTAATGGTCATGGAGTCAACAAACCTGAAGTCTCAATAATCTGCCCCCAAAAACCCACAAGACTAACAAAAAAGTAGAAAACCAGGTGTAGTGGCTCACACCTGTAATCTAAGCACTCAGGAAGTAGGGGCAGAAGGATCCCAACTTTAAGGTCATCTTTGGCTACACAGTAAATTGAAGGCCAACCAGAGCTTATATGAGACCCTCTATCAAAAACAAAACAATACGGGGGAGGGGGTTGATTAGCCCTTCCATTTTTTCCTAAGAGTTATAGTTTCAGATATTGCATCCAGGTCTTCAGCACATTTTGAGCTATTTTTCATGTAAGGTGAGATGTTTTTGCAAAAGGATATCCAATTGCTTGAATTACTAATATATATATATGTATATATATATATATACACACACACATATATTTATATACACAAATATATTTTTATATATGTATGTATATATACATACATAAAAAAGAGAGTCTACCTATGGAGCCAGGTTAGCCAGGTTGACTATAAACTCACAATCTTGTCTTGAGTGCTGGGATAACAAGTATTCATCATCACTGTTGGCTTCTCTGCACTTTCGACCAAGCATGAAGATCTGGATTCAACCCATTAGATCCATATGGTGGGAAGAGAGAACTGACTCCAAAAAGTTGTCCCCGACCTCCACAGGCCAGCCATAGCATACACATGAACACACACATGTGAGCACATACACACATACATTAAAAATAAATGAATGAGGGGCTGGAGAGATGGCTTAGTGGTTAAGAGCACTGGCTACTCTTCCAGAGGACCCAAGTTCAATTCCCAGCACCCACATGACAGCTCACAACTGTCTGTAACTCACGTTCCAGGGGATTTGACACCATCACACAGAGAGATGTGCAGGCAAAACACTAATGCACATAAAATAAAAATAAAAGTCATTTAAAAATAAAACAAAGAAACAAATAAATAAATGGAATAAGAGCTATCAGAATGCTCATTCAGTGGGTAAACTCACTTGCTGCCAAGCCTGACAATCTGAGTTTGATCCCTGGTACCCACAAGATGGAAAGAGAGAACCTACTTACACAAGGTATCCTCTGACCTCCACAGTATCAGGAGCTGGGGATATAGTAGTGATATAGTCTGTGTTGGCGGGTATAATGTTTGGAGTTTAAGCCCTACCATTAAAGGGGAGATACCCCACTGAATCATACATCTGATAGAGGATTGTAACCACTGTATATAAACAATTCCTAGTACCCCCAAATTTAATTTTTTTAAAAATTTAATTTGTTGTTCTTTTTAGACAGTCTCTACATAGCCCTGGTTGTGGTGGAATTCACTCTGTAGGCCAGGCTGGGCTCAAGTTCACCAAGATCTACCTGTCTCTGCCCGTGTTGGTATTAAGAGCATGTGGCACCATACCTGGCTTTTTACCCAAAAATTAAAATAATTTTTTTTTAAATAGAGTGTCTGAAGATAATCCTCCAGATCTACACAAATGACCAACAGTATACAGGAAGGTGCTCAGCAAGCATTATTAGCCATTATTAGGGAAATGCAAATAAGAACCATGATGGATATGGAGGAATTAGAACCCTCAACACACTTGGGGTTGGAATGTAAAATGGTAAACACTTTAGAAACTAGTCTGTTCCACTATGAGGGTGGGGGTGGGTATATCTCAGTGAGTTCAAGGACAGCCTGGTCTACATAGCATGATCCAGGCCAGCCAAGGTTACACAGTGAGACCCATCTCAGGAAAAAAAAAAAATAGTTTGGCGGTATTTCTCCCTTGAAGCCTTTCTCACTCAAAGTAGTTCTTGTTCACTTTTCCTTAATAAATCTATTTCCTATAATCTACGTTTGAGCTACTTAAAGAAAGAAAAAGAAAAAAGGAGCCTGGGTCTAGAGTGGTGGTACAAGTCTTCAATCTCAGCACTGGAGAGGCCGAGACAGGAGGACATAAAGTTCAGGCCTGAGTTCAGTTGCCAAACTCTGTCAAAAAGGGAGGAAGAGTTTGGTATTTCTGGTTATATACTCAAGAGAAATGAAAATATACAGCCACAAGGGTAAACATGTACCAGAGTTAGAATGGCACATTCACTCTACTTCAAAGTAGAAACACCTAAGTGACCAGAACTGATCATACAATGTGGCAAATCCAAATAGTGTAAAGGTAACCAGAAACAGAAGGCCACCCACTGCGACAACCAAAGAAGGCTAAGGAGGGAGGGTCACTTGAACTCAGGAGTTTGCAAACAATCTAGGCGACACAGCAAAACTCAAAAAAGGGGCCACGAGCTAGATTTAATGATAACCATCAACACCATCCAACTTCAGAATTTGATTACTCCAAGCAGAAGTTCTGCACCTATTAATTATAGCGCTCTGAAGGGAGGAGTATGGCTCAGTGCATAAGGTCACCGGCTGCTCTTCCAGAGGAAGAGTTCAATTCCCAACACCCACACGGTTGCTCACAACCACTTGTATGTAATGCAGCTCCAGGGGATGGGCACACATATGTGCATACACATACATGCGAACACACACACATTCTAGGTACCTTCTATAAGTGAAATCCTATATTTGTCCTTCTACATATGGCTCCCTTCAATCAGCATGTTTTTTCACTTTGGTTTTTTGAGACAGGAATGAGTCACTATGCCCACCTTCATTTAGTCTGTTTTCAACATTGTAACATCATCCACATTGGTAGCCTGCATCAGAATTCCATTTCCTTTTAAGATTAAATAATATTCCATTGTGTGTGAGTTTGTATACATACTGCTTTATTTGTGGACACTTCAGCCACTTGCCTTTTCACTACTGTGAATAACACTACAATGAACAGTTATACAAGTGTGTGGCCACCACTTTCAAATCTTTTGGCTACATATCCACGCTAGAGTAATTCTATGTTTAACTTGCTGAGGACCTACTAAAATGACTTCCCTTCAGGCCAGACATTTCACAGTCCCGTTTGAGGTTTAACTTCTTCAGTGCCTTTGCTTTTTGTTTTTTGTTTTTTTTTTTTAAAGATTTATTTATTTATTATGTATACAGTGTTCTGTTTGCATGTGTCCCTGCAGCCAGAAGAGGGCGCCAGATCTCATGACAGATGGTTTTGAGCCACCATGTGGATGCTGGGAATTGAACTCAGGACCTCTGGAAGAACAGCCAGTGTTCTTAACCTCTGAGCCATCTCTCCAGCCCCCTTGTTTTGGTTTTTATGGTGTTCTATTTTTCATTAATAACCATCCTAGTAAACCGGGCATGGTGGACGGGAGGTAGAGGCAAGTGGATCTCTGTGGAGTTCAAGGCCAGCCTAGTCTAAGAGTGAGTTCCTGGATAGCCAGAGCAACACAGAAACCCTGTCTCAAAA
>CABHPH010140664.1:11031-40461 GCA_902168325.1 Peromyscus nudipes | reverse complement strand
CATGAAACTGAGTTGTTTCTATTTTTTTCATCTATCTTTACATCATTGCTTCACATGTGTAAGGACAACCACTGGCTTTTGTCTCTCTTTGTCCCTTAAGTGCTTGCTGAGTAGAAGATATGGTGTCTCTTGAGTATATTCCTTGAAAGAAGTAGCTTAAGTCTTGGGCAGAGTAATATTTGCTGAAGGAAATACATTCTTGAAATATACAGACTGTATAAGCTGGGCACAGTGAAGAGACCACCTGAATAGTCACTCCATAATTATGGGAAGCTCTGCATTGTGGGTAGAGAGAGAAAATATCCAGAGGCATCTGAAAGAGTTAAGATCAGAGAAAAAAAAGCAGACTGAACAAGACCAGGGTTGTCTGTGAGAGAAGACAAATCAGGAGAGACTAGAGGAGATAGCTGGAGTGGAGGTGGGGGGTGCCTTCACAGAGAGAGAAAGGGTGACTCTGCAACATTTCGGGAGCTATCACAATGCAGGAAGAGTTGAGAGTGGTTTGGAAGGCACAGGAAACTAGATGGGAGCTTTGAGATATATAAGAAGTACTTGTGAGTAGAAACTCAGGGAACCTGGAAGCCAGCATGGGCGTTGACAGCCTGATAGGTGCTACAAGTACATATGTTAATTGAGAGCCATATGTCCCTTTTTCCAGAGGTAAGGGAATTGATTTCTTTTGCTAGACAAGAATGATTTCACAATTCTTGATGAATGATGTTTTTATTTTTATTTTTCCTAACCACCAGAAATCCTATAGTCCAGCCTGAGCTGGGCCAAGACTGGAATTTCTAGATATATGTATTCACTGAGATCCTCTAAAACTAATGTGAATCATTACATAAACCTGATTTTTATTTCCCTCACAACTATTTGTTAGCCTACAAAGTAATGAGTTTAATTATGGCATCTCAATACATAGATTTCATTCTGCTTTGTTCTTATTTATCACACTCTAACATATCTGTCATTTTATTTCAGAATTATGTAGCAGAAAATCTTTATGAAGAATTTCACAGTTTGGTAGAGTTTTGTTATTTTAATTAGTACTATAATCAGGGAATACACACAGTTTGCAGCCTGCATAGTCTATTACTATCACCAAAAGTCAGTTATTTTAAAGACATGGACATTCTAGATTGACATGATGTTTCCATGATTATCGTGTGTCCAAGGCATACTGCATATTTTATTATGAGATTTAAGAGATTACCTCACAGGCTGTTTCTGTCACAATCCTTTGTGTCTCTAGGCTTCACTTCTAAGCATGTATCCTCCCTTTTCTCAAAGCTGTCTGACTTCCCTGGGCCTGAAGCTTCTGAAGGTAGCCTGACTATCTCTGAAAAGCACATTCATGTTTACAGCCTCCCGTGATTCTTGCATCCGTTAGAATCTAAGGTTCACAGCATTGATGATGTCTGCATGTGGACTTTTGATAAGTTAAAAGAATCAGAAAGTGTGAATCTCCAGGGATGTATCTGCATTTCACAGTCCTCTAGCGCCTAGCTGTTCGTCTTACCGTTGCACACATGCTATTGCAGCTAGCCTTCCAGTGCTATCCACCTTGCCACTCCAATAGCCAGTTTCCAGAAGTCAGCATATTTTGGCCTCCATTTGATATTTGACACTGATCTCTCATTTCTTGTGAATCCCTTTAGTTTGTGAATGTTTCTTCTGCTCTCCAATGGATGCCCTCCAATGTGTTTGCTGCTTTATTTTTAAATCATGAATAATTTTGGTAAATCCCACTTTTAAAAAATGGGTTCTCGCCGGGCGGTGGTGGCGCATGCCTTTAATCCCAGCACTCAGGAGAGCCAAGCGGATCTCTGTGAGTTCGAGGCCAGCCTGGGCTACCAAGTGAATTCCAGG
Organism: Peromyscus nudipes; assembly: GCA_902168325.1. NCBI lineage: Eukaryota > Metazoa > Chordata > Mammalia > Rodentia > Cricetidae > Peromyscus > Peromyscus nudipes. The sequence goes on along the minus strand of CABHPH010140664.1, from coordinate 38,592 downwards.
AAAGGCACAAAGCTACACGGAGAAACCCTGTCTCCAAAAAACCAAAAAAAAAAAAAAGGGTTCTCTTTACTATTCAAAATTTAAAAGGATTTTAATTGAAATAGAATGACATCACTCACCCCTTTCCTCCCTCTAAGCCCTCCCAGCTCCCCTTCTTCAAACTCTTCCTGCCTCCAAGTTGATACCCCCTGAAAAAGAACCCACTCTCTACCACCCTCTGTGAGTTTGTATGATCTCTCTCTGTATCTTCCTCTCCATTCCACCCGTGTGTGTGTCTGCTTGAGTGTGTATTATGCTAGTTTTAATACTGAAAACATCTACAGTACAATATCACGTTTTTAAACCAGAAATCAGCAATAAATTACATGTAATGTTAATGATAACTGGAATTAAAACATATTTTCACTTTAGCTACTCCTGTAGAGTGCTAAAATACTTCCACAGAATATTCAGTTTAGATGGTTGTTTCAAATGGATCCCCAGCACTGTGCACAGCCATTCTGTTGTGAAACTTGTTTTCAGCATCTGGCCTATTTTCCAGGTGAGACACCTGTCCACTTTCTCCACAAAATGGACATCACAGAAAGAAAGTCAAATGTTTTGACTCCTATGTAGCATGAATCTTAGAGGGTCTTATTAATAAAATCAAACCTGAGGCCAGTTATTGGGGTGAACACTGGAAGATCAGAGAGACAGAACAAGCCACAGCTAACCTCACCTGGCCAACTTCTCAGCTGGTCTTGTTTCCTCAGACTGGAAACTTCTGTGTCCTCATCCCAATGGCTCTCAGCTGAACTGTGCTGCTCAAAACCTAAAAGCTTAACCAGACAAATGCTTAACCAGACAAATGCTTAACCAGACAAATGCTTAACCAAACAAATGCTTAACCAGACAAATGCTTCTAGTTTCTGGTCTTCAAGCCTTATATATCTTTCTGCCTTCTACCATCACTCCCTGGGATTAAAGGCTCACTCCCTGGGATTAAAGGCGTGTGTCACCATGCCTGGCTGTTTCCAATGTGGCCTTGAACTCAGAGATCCCAGATGGATTTCTGCCTCTGGAATGCTAGGATTAAAGGTGTGAATGCCACCATTTTCTAGACTTTGTATCTAGTGGCTGTTCTGTCTCTGACCCGAGATAAATTTATTAGGGTACACAATATTTTGGAGAACACAATACCACCACACACCTAGCCATCCTCAAGGCATCTTGGGTTCTGTGTATTTTTCTGAGTTTTGCTGAAGTTACAGTATCTTTCAAGTGTTACTTTGCTCCAGTTATCAGTGCTGTGGATATCACTCTGTATCAATAAAGCACTGATTGGCCAGTAGCCAGACAGGAAGTATAGGCGGGACTAACAGAGAAGAGAAGAGAGGAAACAGGAAGGTAAAAGGGGAGACTGGCTGGAGCCGCCAAGAGGAGAAGAAAGATGTAAAGTACCGGTAAGCCACAAGCCACGTGGCAAAGTAGAGATTAATAGAAATGGGCTAAATATAAGAATAAAAACTAGACAATGATAGGTCTGAGCTAATGGCCAAACAGTTTAAATAATGTAAATGTCTGTGTGTTTATTTTATGAATGGGTTCAGTCAGGGAACCAGGGACTGGCGGGACTTGGGAGCTGGAGAGAAGCTCTCCAGCAACATATCAGAGTCACAGCTGGCATATGGCTCTGGGTAAAAGGTTGTGTCAGCATATCAAGTCAAAGCTCAATACTCCACACACAGTCTGGATAAGGAGATAGAAGTGATCTCAGCATAACATTTTTCTTGATTCATGTTGAGGGGTAAATGTGATCTCCTATACCAGGGCATCTAGATCCTGTTGTGGACCAAAAGATCTATGCTCTATCTGAAAGGAAAGGCAAGTACATAACGCTTTCCTCCAGAAATCAGCCCCAATGACTCAAACCTGTAGCCAGAATATTCATCACTAATACTGATCCTAATTATGTTCCTGCTAGGGATAGTGAATTGGTAAGGGAAGTCCACTTGTGAGAGATTTTTGTGATAGTTGGTTCTTTTTGCCTCACACAATGTTCAGGATTACCAACTGTGGTTCTGCCATGGCCCTGAAGAATCTCAAAGCCTACTTCATGGAAAGTAACAGGGAAATCTAAGGAGGGAGTGACTGAGTTCAATGTTCAAACCACAAGTCCTCAATGCTTTTATTATTTAGCCTTAAACTTAAATATAAATAACTTAAACATATTCTTTCATTCATTTAATTCATAATTACCAACTATTTCACATAACCCAGTAGCATGATAACATCTCTTTATGCAATTGTCTCTAGTCTGGTGAAAAAATAATGGGGATTTTCTTATGCTTTTCCAGTTGAGAAACAGAATTTTCCTGAAGAAGGCAAACAAAGCAAAAAACATTTATTTTGTTTTAGAAAACCAATTTTTTTCTTTAGAAAAAAAATTGAAAAATTTTTATTTGTTGAATACTAAACTCTTGTAGGTTCTAGAAGGATGTATCAATGACTAAGAGCACTTGTTTCTCTTGAAGAAGGCCTGAGTTCGATTCTTAGCACTCACATGATAGCTTACAGCCATCATGTGATTCACTCTTTTGACCTGCTCAGGAAGCAGAGACTAGATGGTGCACAGATACACATGAGAGTAAAACACTTACATGTGTAAAATAAATAAACATAGAAATAAAGTTCAAAATCTTCAAAATGTTATTGTTTATACTATGTAACTTCTGGTTTGAAATAAAAATCTGAAGAAAGATAGCCATTTCTCTGAATACACGTAAAAACATTCAGTTCACATATCTCTATGATCAATATTTTTCCCAGTGAATGAGAAATATTCATGTTCAGATTTCTGGAGCCTTTCTGACTGAATGACCTGCTATTCTGTATGTTGCATTTTTCCAGAATTTTCAAAATATTGTTGACAAATAGGTAATAGTAATAGAAGATTTATCAGAAGAATCTGGATAAGAATTAAAAATCTGAGATCATTAAGAGTGCTCAGTGTTGCATGAATCCTAAAAGGTGTTATGGGAAAAAAAAAAAACAGAGCCAAGATCAGAGAGACAAAGGAACAAGTCACTAGACAAACTTCACTACTACCAAAACCTCAGTCTGAATGGAAGGCAAGATCCTATCTCCACAAATCCTCTGATTGAAAGCCTCAGAGTCCTCAGCCAAAAGGCTCTAGTTCCTGTTTCCTCACACCTTATATGCCTTTCTCTGCCCAGCTATTCCACTTCCTTTCTAGTGCTGGGATTAATGGCATGTGTGCTTCCCAAATACTGGTAGCAAAGGCGTGAGATGTCAAACACTGAGAATAAAGGAGTGTGACTCCCAAGTGTAGTTGGAAGTTTCTCCGGTCCTGCCAGGCCCCTGCAGACCTGTGGCCTGCTTATAAAATAATTACTCAGAAGCTTATATTAATTATAACTGCTTGGCCATTAGCTCAGTCTTATTACTTACTAGCTCTTACATTTAAACTAACCCATAATTCTCATTTATGTTTAGTCACATGGGTTGGTACCTTTTCTCAGTTCTCCCTTTCTCAGAGGAAGTTCTTGCTTCCTCTGTGTCTGGTTGGTGACTCCTGACTCAGCCCTTCCTCTTCCCAGAATTCTCCTCTTCCCACCTATACTTCCTGCCTGGCTACTGGCCAATCGATGTTTTATTTATCAACCAATCAGAGCAACACATATTCACAGCATGTAGGACAACATCCCACAGCATCCAAGTACTGGGATTAAAGGTGTGTGCCACCACTTCCTGGCCTCTATGTTTAATCTAGTGGCTGGCTCTGTCATGCTTTATTTGATATACAATATATCACCACAGCTCAGTGAGGCTGTCCTTTTAAAAGCCAGTGAAAAGAGAAGATCTAAGACATGTAGTGACCCTCAGACACATGACAGTGACCATGTCTGTTGGAGATCAAAGAACATCACCTTGTTATTAAAACATTTTATGCATATCTGGGCACATCTTTGGTTATTCAAAATAAACTGAAACTAGATTACTATTTTTTCTACAATATTTATATTCAGATTTTAATATATTAGATTCTACCAAGGGCATAGCAGAGGATATAATCCACCCACATATTTGATGATTTTTCTTTATGACACAAGGTATTGCTATACCATGAGACATGTAAGGGACCATGGATACTCCTTGTCACAAAGTTGGGAATATGGGCATGTGCCAAAACAACTGGTGTTTTTGGTTTTTATAATGTTAACATGATTGTAATCCTCAGTCAGTGACAAGATAAATGGGGGGGGGTGGTCAGGTACATTTTGAAATAAATTTGTTTAGTAAAATGTGTCAACTTGATAGAATTTTAATTCTCAGATTTGGAACAGCTTTGTACATCCTGAATATTTCAGAACTTAACAGTCTTGGTGATTTCTCAGCAGTCAGTGCAAATGTGTGCCTCAACTCACTAACCATATCCTTCCATCTATTTTTCCATATTGATTCTTTAGAGGTTATCATACAACACTGACTTGTAGGCATTCTCCCTGGAAGAACAGTCAGAACATGTCTCTAAGATTAACAGTGTGGAGTACAGGGAAGGAGAATACCCACATACTACAGGATAACTAACCAATTTTAAAATATGGGGAATTTTATATTATAAATAATTCTGTCTATTTGTATGAATTGCAACAGGCATGTTATACAACTAGAATTCAGTGCTGTGGATATCACTCTGTATCAATAAAGCGCTGATTGGCCGGTAGCCAGACAGGAAGTATAGGCGGGACTAACAGAGAAGAGAATTGAGGGAACAGGAAGGTAGAGGAGAGACTGGCTGGAGCCGCGGCCAGGAGAAGGAAGATGTAAGGTACCGGTAACCCACGAGCCACGTGGCAAAGTAGAGATTATTAGAAATGGGCTAAATATAAGAGTAAGAGCTAGACAATGATAGGCCTGAGCTAATGGCCAAGCAGTTTAAATAATGTAAGCGTCTGTGTGTTTATTTTATAAGTGGGCTCGGAGACTGGCGGGACTTGGGAGCTGGAGACTGGCGGGTGGCGGAGATTTGTCCTGATGTGGGCACGGCAGAAAAACTCTAGCTACAGGGTTGTATAAATTAAAGTAATCTATGTAATAATCTCAATTTCTCTTTAGATGCAGAAGAAAAAAAAGTTAACAAAAGATGGCCTTTCATAACTCAAGTGTTCCATAAGGGCTCTGTGCCCCACCAGGACAAAGTATGTACAGCCTTGCCAGTTGCTAAAATAGGAAAACTCTTTGGAAATGATCTTACTGTTGTTTGTGAGGATGGCAATCTGCCCACAGCAATTCTGGTAGGTATCACACAGTTCTTCACTGGCTGTCCTGGCAACAAAAATCCTGCTTTTTAAATATCCCTGTTAAATTTTACCAATAGTTGGGGAAACAATTATGAATCAAATCATTGCCTTAAAAACAAATAGGAAGATAAGAGAGTTCCGTTTACCACAACCCATGTATAGGACTATTGTTTGTTGTGCCCTACCCCTTTTGTAGCTTGCATAGCACATTTGAATACTATTAAAGCTTGTACTCAGGGAGGAGGTTTACACATAAGACCAAGCTCATATCCACCAAGTCCTATATCTGAAGTGTGTAGTGTCTCTACAATAGAGATATACCTCCAATTTCCTTTCTTTGAGTTAACCAAGGGTAGCAACAATAGCATGCATAATTTTAAGAGTCTCTTAGTCTTCTCTGAACAACTTAAAATGTGGTCTTTCATGCCTTGTTCTGGGGTTTGTTAGATAGGCTAGGTCTCTTGTGGGAAGTGTTGTCAGCCCCAAAGTTAAATCTTTATGCATATTTACAGCATTACACTTACATGTTTTATATGTAGCTTTAGGTGAATAAAACCATAATACAAGTCTTTACAGGGTTTATGAACAACCTTGGTGTTAATTTTGCCTCTTTTCCCTCTTTCCTTCTGTATTTATGTCCCTTCTCCTTCCTCAGTTAAAGCTGCATTTGGCCAATTTTAGAATTCAGTTATATTTAGACAATAAACAAGTATTTCTCCTGTAATTATGTTATATTAAAACATACTCAAGAGCTTACCAAGAGTTCTTTCCACCTCTTTACCATTCTTGTCTGCATCTTCAAACACTTTTACTTTACAGTTTGACTGAAATGTTGATGCAATCTGTGTTTTCTTCACTGTTATGAGCTTTGGATTCCCCACCCTCTCTTTGGTTTTTCGAGACAGGGTTTCTCTGTGTAGCTTTGGAGCCTATCCTGGAACTCACTCTGTAGACCAGGCTGACCTCGAACTCAAAGAGATCCACCTTCCTCTGCCTCCCTAGTGCTGGGATTAAAGGTATGCACCACCACCGCCAGGCTGTATCTATTATATTTTAGTGATATAAGGAGATGGTGGCTTGTACAGTTTCTTCACTGGTCTATTCCAAATACTTCAAAACATGCCTTGTACATGGATCAGCTCTAAAAATATTTGCAAGATTGAGTAATTACTGAAGTATAATTATAAAAGTAACCCTGGTGCAGCTCCTAAAAGTTAAATCTGTGAGACCAATACAAACAGAATATGTCTGTCTTTGGAAACTGTCAAGGTGATTTGACATCTGCTCCCTGGTTTTGAATGAATAAACCTGAAGCTTTCACTCAGTTTTAACTAACAATGAACTTTGCAGGTTGTTGTACCGTTTCCCAGGTTAGGCTCTAACTTGCAAATTATATTTTCCCCTCCAGAGCTCTGAGTCCACGCAGGCACCACTGTGCTTATCTCTGTATCACTAAGCGTTGTGTGCCCAGTTTTCTGATATTTATTTGACAGTCACTATACAAGGACACACATTACATGTCCTTCACCACTTACAGGATTTTAATAGGAGCATTTTCCTCTTAGAGAACATATCAAAAAAAGACAGAAAGAAAGAAAGAAAAGAAAAAAGAAACTTCAGTCTCACTCAGCCTTTGTGTATGTGCACATGGGTTTGTGCATTTAGATCACTTGCTTCATAACCTTTTGGACTATAAACAAGAAGCACTTGATCCCCCCTCAAATGACCAGAATGTGTATGTTTATGTCATTTAAAATTAGAATTTGAGATGACTTATGGGTCTCTTCAGTGTGAGCTAGTTTCCTCAGATCTTCACTAGAGGCATTGAGCATAGAGGAGAATTGTCTGCATTCTCAGCACTAACCAAACTACTCTTAGGTTTCTAGTTTCAACAGAGAAACCCTAAATCCCTTTAGTAGGCCTACATTTCAGACAAGGTTCTAACTAGGGAAACAGGGTAGGAACTGTAAAGGAAGTTGAGAGTAAACTGAATTTTACAGTTAAAAGTATTTTCAGTAATTTCTGTGTTTTATATTTTTGACAAAGATATTTTTCTATGTTTCTTCCAAATGAACGTGTTCTCACATCTAGACTATATGATGAATGGCTTGGTGTCCTCGGCCAAGTGAATGAAGAGGAAAAATTAGTAGCAATGCGAAGGTAATGATTTGCTAATTGCTTGAACAACACCATCAAAAATAGAAGTGACATTTTCTTAGACACATTAGATTATAAACCCCAGAATTTTTTACTAAAAGTATTGACTGACAACAAAAGTCAATTGCTCCCAAACATGGAAGACATTTTGAAAAGACAAGTATGACTTGGACAGTCACAGTGGCTCATACTTGTCATCTCAGCATTTGAGTAGCAGAGGTATGACCAGCAACAACTTGGGGTTATCCTGGGCTATCTAGACTGTCCAGAACAACCAAACTACAGTATGATACCCAGTGTTGAAAAGGAAGAAGAAATATAGCTCTTGACTATGTATTACTATTTTTCTCTTAAAATTCTTAATATGAAATTTTCAACATTGTATGCACTATGAATTTGTACTGCCCCATATGACATAATGGGCATCCAATTTGTCAATGGTATAGTTTCAACTTTCTATAATATTTATCAGTGAAAGCCATGCCTAATTCAGACTAAACCTTCAGTGAAATGTGTTTGTATACATGAATTCCCCCAATGACCTCTCAAAAAACAAAATGTTTTAGGCTCTAATAACTCAATAGCATTGCATAAATGATAATACAGGGAGCTTTTAAAATTGAATCACTGACTTTGCAGTGTGCTTTTAGTTGAGCAAATTACAGAATATCATAAGTGTTTTAGGTATCATAAGTGTTTACATTAAGTTATATACCAGTAAATTTCTTTTTTTTTTCACTGACTTCCAGGAAAAATTTCAAGCAATATTTTTAGGACACATTCCTCTTTTCATTGTTTCACTAGAGGGCCATTAATAAGATACAGACATTTACTCTGTTCCCTTTCTTCATATTTATAACTTTCCAAATACAATTTCTTCTTTTAAAATAACTTGTCTCTGTGTTTAGTCCTTTAGAGCAGCTGCCCTACCAGAATATCATTCTCTTGAGACAACTTTTCAGAGTGTTACACAACATTGAAAGAAATTCTACAGTTAATCAGATGTCAGCTTATAATTTATCTGTTTGCATGGCCCCAAGCATCCTATGTATGCCTAGTTCCTGCAACTCAGCATTAGAAAGTGATATCTCCAAAGAGGTAATGAGACACATATTGTTATGCCTAGGGTGGTCAAGTCTTCACAGTGAGACAGGAATATAGGACAATCCTGAGAGTCTTTTTTTGTTTGTTTGTTGTTGTTTTAATCTATGTACATCCTTGAATGATACTCTTATGGAGAAGTAGAATCATTTGTAAGATTTGAGGAACTAGATTGTCAATGGGTATTTGAGCTCAATGACTCAGTTCTTTGTCAACTGGGATTTAGAATATAATTTGGGATTTAGAATATAATTTGACCAATTGGCAGCAATTGTTGTAAAATGATAAGAAGGAACATTGGTGCTGAGTTCAGCAATTAAGACTGTGTCCTTGATATTATCACAGAGGGATGTGTGAACTTCTACTTGTTTTCAAGGTGTTTGATCTAACTAAACAAAGATGATTTAGATTGCTTTTATCAGATACAGTCTTTCTGAGTCTTGCTTAATATGATTTAATAGATCTTCGGCCTCTTGTTGCATTGAGAAATCCTTGAGCACATTTTTCTTGGTAATCACATTTCAAATACTATAGTAAAATGCCAGAATCTATTCAGTATAAAGATCGAATGGCTATTTGGACTTTTTCAGTTTCTGATTTATAATTGATTAACCCATTGCTTTTAGACCTGTGAGGAGTACATTATATGAAAGCATGATTCAGAAAATCTTTTCCCTCTGTTGTTTAGAATTAAAGAAATGGAGAGAAACTTAGGGTTCAAAGCATCCTTCAGTAGCAGGCTTTCAATTATCCAATTCTCTACCAATGGGCCTTACTTCAAATACCTCCCAATATTCAACCTGATAATTAGGCTGCTAACATGAGACATATGAATGCTTATGGTCAGCTGGGTTTGCCAGTTTGTCCCTTTTTAGTCACCCTACAGGAATTTTTGATAGGATGGTGCCCACATTTTAAAGGAGTCTTCTCTCCTTAGTCGTGCCTTGCTATAATCATTCTGACAAATATGCTTAGCCATGTATATAATAAATAGAACCAAACTTAGTCAAGTTGACAATGTATACTAGCCATCACAATGGGAACACTGGAAACCATCCTCTTGTAGTGTATTGTACTGCATTGATTGCATTTTTATATCTGATCTCAAATTAGTCTTTCAAATTTCTAATGGAAAACTCTCCTGTATTTTATAACAACAGATTTTTTTCTCATAATTTTGAATTATACAGTTCTAATCTCCAGACTCATGTATCAAATGGGATTTACAATCATACAAAGTGATAGAGACCCTCTGTGTTTGACCCACTGTTGCAGATTTCCCTTGTAAAATTTCACATTGAAAACTGTCTGAAAATATTTAGAGAAGAAATAAGGAGAGCTCAGTGTCTTGCCCTGATGAGGAGAAGGCTTCCAGTTCCCCCAGCAATCTGACACTGGTGAGATGAAGAACAGAGAACATCAAGACAATGACAGTCTTGTTGGTAAGACATGCCCCACAGGCAATGATGCAGTGCCCATGAGTTCAACTGTTCCTCTTCATAATGAGGAGATTATAGGTAAATAAAGATATTCTATAGTCATAGTTTAAAAGTTAGAATCACTGAGCACCCAAAACATCATTACAATAAGCAAGGATGGGGATTTTACTAAAACCATTGTGGAAAATACAATTCATCTGTACATTACAAATAGATTCTCACATTGTTAAAAACTGCCTGTAAAGTTTTATTCCCTTTTCTCAATGATCCTGAGTTTATGTAAAAGATAAATTCCAGAAGTGCCAAGTAAACAAATCATTAAGGATATGTGAAAAAAAGTCATCTACATTGATATTTGACTCCTGTGCTGATTCTTATAATACTCAGAATAGCAACTCAATTTTGCAATTTTATTTTATTTTATTTTATTGTGGTTATTTGAGATGGGGTTTCTCTGTGTAGTTCTGGAACTTGCTCTGTAGAACACGCTAGCCTTGGACTCACAGATGTCTGTCTGCCTCTGCCTTTCGTGCGCTGGGATTAAAGGTGTGTGCCACCATGCCCGTCTCTGTTGAAAGTCTTAGTATGCCATAATACAACTGTAGGAGAGAAGTAGCCACTATGATCTTAGGTTTGAGCTCATAGTTCAAGTGAAAGCAGCCAAAGGATGTCAGAATGATGCAGTCAGGCAAGTTGAGTGATGAAGTGCAGATACAGCTGTTAGATTAGAGTTGCGCATGGCTGTTCAGAGATCACACAAGGAGGTTTTGGAGACTGTATACCATATAACTACTTGATTCTATTACTTATACGCATAGTTTCAAGACACACACCAGAATTTAATGATTATACCTCGAACTATGGGTCATATACTGCACAGATATCAAGTGCCTCATGATGCAGTGCATTATGTTGTAGGCAGCAATGTCCATGAATCACACTAGAAGAGTTGAACCTGCATGAGATCTGTCCTCTTGCTTGACCTATGTCTGGGATTTCAGAGAGAATGATGTATTAACATAAGAAGGTCATTAACCAATCCTTCAATATCATAAATGTTGTATGATATGTTTTCATATTTCATATGTTATATGAAATGTTTTCTGTGTATTCGTGATGATGTAGAAGGCATGCATGCTGTAAAATGAAAATGAAATGTTAAATGAGTTTAACTGACATACAAAATGATCTCTCTTCTTTCTCAGATTCTGAGAAATATGTCAAAAGATCTTTTATAAAACCGATGGTTGCCTGTGGTCCTAGAATCAGCCAGGGTAATGTGTGCGTGTCTCCATCAGTACCAAACAAGGGCCACCTCTTTGGAAAGTCTCATGAGTGTCTGTGAGGGAATCAATTTAGGTGAGTGCCATTTAGGTTTTCTATACTTTCCACTCTCCACTTTTCCTCTGGAAAAGATGTATTCACACTCCTTTTACAAAATTGATGAATGTGTGACTAACCTATCAATAATGGTGAGATACATTTAACATAGTACCTAAAGAAAATTAAATCTAACTGAAGTTTGATTCATGTAATTCAAGAAAATTGAAAACCAAATATATGCCTGTATCTTTCACTGATTCAGACCCAAACCTACTAGCTTGTTGGAGGAAATGGGTCTATGGATGTGACCCTCTGTGTCCCCTACCCTGAACTTTTCCAACTTAATTCATGACTACATAATACTCTGAGGTCTCCTTTAATAGCACTGCCTCTGAGATTATTCAAAATAACTAGTGCTCTGCACGAATGTTTACCATTGCTCTGGTTCACAATAAGAGGTATACCAGTGCTTCAGATGGATCTATAATGATAGACTCTTGCCTTTCTTCTACACAGGATGTCCTCTCTGTTATCAATGAAAAAGGACCAGACACAGAAAGAATCTTCAGAACATTATCCTATAAATCATACCGAACCCTAAAAGAAAAACTTGATTCTGGAGAGGAAGTGAACTTGAGAGAGGAATCTGTCTCTTGTTTTGATATTTGTCTCATTGACTTGAGAAAATACATAGAAAAACCCATTTCATCTGAATTGAAGGGAATCTATCATCTGAGAATGTTTGCATTAATATAACATTTCATGTTTCATTTAGCAATGAAAAGAGAACAATCTCTTCATCCAGTACCATTGAATGCCATGGCATTTTGCAGAAACAACTACTCAAGGATGATGACTGAGGCAGCGTCTTGATTGGCCCAGCTTGCCTCTGGTCTGAAATTTTCTCAGGAACTTGAGGTTTGAATCTCCAGAACTACATTTGGCTTCTCTCTCTCCTTTGATTTATTGATCATTCCACTAAGAAACTATTTTTCCCAAGTGTTTTTCCAGCATTTGAAAGAATTTGTTTGGATCTTCTCCTTTTGTCCAGGAATAAGAGAATTCCTCAAAAAGGCATTGAACTTGTCACCATTAACCAATAGAGGGTTCCAAGGTGATGCTTTTAGATTATGAACTTGAGTCTTGAGTAAACACTTCTCAAGCATTTGCTCATTCCTTCTGAATGTTCCCTTCCTTCTCCCATTTACCCATATTTCAGGAAAGTTTATTCCAGAACACTTCTTCTCTTTCTCCATTTTATCTTATTATATTAATTACAAATACTTTTCTCTTATTATATATATTATATTTCAGGTTGTATGATGCACATTCTTTACTATTATAATAAATTTCATCCTATAATGTGACTGATTAGCTGTCAGTGTGTTTTGTTTATGATTCTCCATAGTCTTTGTAGTGTGCCATTTGGTAGTCTTTTCTTTTACTGGGTTACTCCGGGACCTGCAGTCACTTAGCAGATCTACTAGGATTACTTGATTAGTTTTCCAAACTTCCATTAGAATGGCCTATTAAGCTCTGCTTAATAAATCAATGTTAAGGATTTTTCTGACCAAATTCTTCCAGAATCTAGCAACAAAAGAGTCCCAGTGACTAAGAACCAACTAACTAGGTATACCATAAAAACAGCCTCACTCCTGGGCATTGTAGCAACACTTTATTTTAAAGTTTCATTTCCTATTGGTATGAAAAGATACTCTAGCACGTTATTTTTTAATATTTATTTTACATCCTGACCACAGTTTCCCCTTCCTTTCTCTCCTCCCAATCCCTCTCCCCACCCACCCCTCTGCCTTCCCCATCCACTTTTTGTTTCTGTTTAGAAAAGGGCTGACCTCTTATGGATATCAACAAAGCGTGGCATATCAAGTTGCAGAAAGACTAAAAGCACCTCTCCTCGTATTAAAGATTAGGGTCCCAAAAGCCAGAAAATTGTCAGAGACAACTCCTGCTCCCCCTGTTGGGAGTCCTACAAGAAGACTAAGCTACCCAGTTGACACATATATGCAGAGGGCCTCGGTCATCACAACCGTCACATATATGCACAGTGCCTAGGTCATTACAGCTGTCACATATATGCAGAGGGCCTCGGTCATCACAACTATAACATATATGCACAGTGCCTAGGTCATCACAACTGTCACACATAAGCATAGGGCCTCAGTCAGTCCCATGCAGGCTTTTTGGTTGTCAGTTCAATCTCTGTGAGCCCTTAGGAGCTCAGGTTAGTGAATTCTGTGGGTTTTCTTGTGATGTCCTTGACCCCTCTGGCTCCTACACTTCTTCCTCTCTCTCTTCAGCAGGATTCTCTGAGCTCAGGCTAGTAGTGCTTTGCTGTGGCTTTCTGCATCTGTTTCCATCAGTTGCTGGATGAAGCCTCTTGGGTGAGAATTGGGCTAGGCACCAATCATGTTTGTCTTTCTGGGTCTGAATTACCTCACTTAGGATGATTTTTTTTTCAGGCTCCATTTGCCTGCAAATTTCAAGGTGTCATTTTTTTTAACAGACTCAAGCATATTATTTACACAAGAAAAGTGTTTATTTTTTTTGTTGGTGGTAGTTTGTTTTATCTTGTTTGACTTAGTATATGAGGGCTCTGGTATCTTTGTAGGGCAGTTCTGATGTCAGGAGCTTGCAACTATTCAAGTTGTTCACCCAGTTAAAAAGCAGAATTCACCGAAGACAGTGAATTCTTATACTCAGTGAGCTTTCCCCTTTTCTTACATTCAAAGACCCATGCTTAAGGAATAGTACAGCCCAATTCTGGTGCCAGTTTTCCCACGTCAATTACCTAATCTAGAAAATTCCTCAGAACCATGGACAGAAGCTAATGTAATAAAAATAATCCCTCAGAGTTGTTCCTAGAATCCTGTGTCATAAATGATTTCAGAAGAAATTTCACTAACAACCGAAATCATCATACAAGATAAAATTAGAAGTGGAACAAAATTTTAAGAATATACACAAGGACCTTGCATTTGAGATACAAGATTTGTGACATGTCAGGTCATCAAAACTTACACTAAAAAACAAAACAATACTGGGCATTATATCACAAGCATCTCTAAATCAGAAGCTTTTACCAGAATGAGAGCTGGAGACAAAGGAATTAGCAGAAGATTCTTGGCCAGATATTCCTCAAATATTAAGTACTGAACAGAAGAGATGTGTCTCCAAAAAGATGCTGTCTTATAATCTAAATTAGCTCAAACATCTATATGTGTTTCCATGTACCTGCATGCATACATGAACATGTATACTCACATACACACACACATGTATGTATATATATACATACATATATATAATATACCATCCACATTCACAGATATACATTATACACATTTACACACATGATACATCATTTACACTCACAAACAGATGTAAGTATGCTGCATATTTGTTGTATTTCTCTTCATAAACTGAGACCTTTGTCTCAGCATGAAGAATTCCATATTCATGATTTGTCTTTGCAGAAAAGGTCCTGAATACAAATTTGAGATATGGAAATCTTAGAGAAAATCTCCAGTAAAGAAACACATATTTTCCACATTAATTATTCCTTGGATACTTCTAAACTCCCATTAATACGTATTCCAAATGTTGTTTTCTTTTACTATTATTTTAATTTTTTCTGTAAATAGAATTATGTCACTTTACCCTCTAATCCATCCCACGCCCTACACTCTTACATTGACAGTATAGTTGGAAGTTTTCCTGTGTCCCACTTGGTCCACAGACACTCAGACCCAAATAAACACACAGAGGCTTATATTAATTACGAACTGTATGGCCATTAGCTCAGGCTTATTAATGACTAGCTCTTACACGTAAATTAACCCATAATTCTTATCTATGTTTAGCCACGTGGCTTGGTACCTTCTCTCAGTTCTGCCTTTACATCTTGCTTCCTCTGTGTCTGGCTGTTGACTCCCAACTCAGCCTTCCTCTTCCCAGAATTCTCCTTGTCTGCTTATCCTGCCTATAATTCTGAGCTGGCTGTTGGCCAATCAGTGTTTTATTTATCAACCAGTTAGAGCAACACACATTCACAGCATACAGAACAATATTCCACAGCATGACAGAGTCTTTGTTTCATTATCTTTGTTATATATGTGTGTGTTTGTTTATGTCTATATTTACAAATATATAAATGCAACATGCTGAGCCAATTTTATTATTTTTGCATAGATGGTTTCACTGCCAAACACTCTGTGTTGGACATTCAAGAAGACAGTCATTCGTGGAAGAGTCTAATCCTTCTCCCAGCAGTTATTAGTAGCTGGGTTCCTTGCCAGCATGAGCTGTAGATACAACACAATACATAACATGGACTACCAACCTATCAACAACCAGTAACTCCTACCAGTATTGAGCTTCACAAATACTCACTTTTTAGCTGCAGAGTTACTTTCTCTTTCTTTTAATGACCATCAAGCTTCATTTCTATTCACTTGCGCTAGTTATGTGTTTATATAAAGATTGGTACATGCTGCATCACATGAAGATGTATCTGTAACTGTATTACCGCCCATTCTCCCTACAAGTTGCAAATTTAGTTTAGTTTCTTTTACCATATTGTTCACAAAAAGTAACATCCTGGCATTCATACCAGAAGACAATTGTGTACTTGATACTTGAATGAGTTCTTTCTTTTATATTTCCAGTCTACAAAGCCTCAAACAGTTAACATGATTGTTCATTTACTTTGTTAGTATCTTCAGCATCATCAAGTAATCTAAGTACAGTTTAGTAGTCTTTTTAAAAATCACCACTAACAACTTCACAGAATTGACCATGTGATGGTAATAGATACCACTTTTACTAGATATTTTCCCCCTTTGAAAGCTACCACATGGTAAACACTCAAGTATGAAGGTAAATCAAGCTGATGGAACCTGTGAATCTGGAAATTATAATGCAGACAGCTCATAGCTTGTTCAAGAAGCACATGGCTATAGAGACGTAAACATGCATTGTTCCTAATGTTCTGTGGCCAGGAGAGTATCTATTACCCTTCAGATAGAGCTACTTTCACCACCAACAGGGATTGTAGGGCCACTGTCTCCAGCAGAAAGGAGGGTAGAGGCACTCTGTCCAACAGCAGGGAATGCTGTGTTGTAAACAGGGCTTTGAAATATCACGAGTTTCAGAGATGTTCTCAGGAAAAAGAACCATAAATGTTGAAATCAGCGTGCTCATCATCCTCCCCTGCACTCAATCTTGTGTCACTCCCCAGACTGGCATCTAGTGCTTCTGGTGATTAGATCCTTTCTGAAATGTCAGCCCAATGCTAAGCACTTTGCATACATTTCATTTGATATGCTCTTAACCTAATTTTAAATAGGAAAATGAGATTTTTCAAGTTACAAGCAACAGAATCTTCCCCACAATTTGAATTTAAGGCATTGCATAAGTAGCGATCCATTCAACGTTTGTGTGTCTGCGCTGGAGAAGTGAGAGTGGGGAGGAAGCGATGAAAGCAACAGAGACGTATGAAGCTGTCAACACAAGAGAAGAAATGCAAAAATATTACGACCAGTGCTTACAGATTTGTGCTTATGTCTGTATATGTATTTCTGTTACTCTTGCTAAAACTGTTTCATCAAAGTCTACAATGCAGATCCTATTTTTCAATATGGGCCAGATATATTAAAATCCCTGCCAAACTCATTAAACACTTGTTAAAAAATAAATTCTCAAATACGATACCATCTCAGAAATTATATACTGTAAAATTCAAGAATATGTATTTAATAAGAGTACTTGTGGAGAAAAGTGGGAACACAGCCACTCACAAGCAAAGTTAGGGTCCAGTTGTGGTGCAGAGCCATAACTTGCAAATGTAGACTGAATAATTAAATGATCATTTTGACAACTGCCACTTTTTGTGAGAGAATATTCTCATAAGCCTGGATCACTAATAATTACAGATAACCATGAATGGTATCAAAGACAGTTCTGGGCAAAGCATGCTTCTGGCTCAAAAATGAAAGCACTGGACCAAAGGAAGCTATTAGTGTTTTGTGGTTCAGTACTAACCAAGATGGACACTGTTCTGCACCTCATGCCATAATCAGGAAGGCTGGTTCATAAAGTTATGTTCTTTGCTCATCTGGAAATCTTGGTGTGTTTGGAGCTTAGCACAGAGGAGATTATTCACTCTATGCTGTGTGTGCAGTGGACAGAGTAGAAAGGACTGGGGACCAGTATTAGATTTCAAAGGCATGCCCAACAAATGATCAACACATTTCAGATGTTCTTCACCTCCTAAAGTGTCCAGAACATCTAAACACTGCATCATCAGCTAGGGACCAAGGCTTTCAATGGCTGGGGGAGCCACATGGTCAACCCACACAATTCTGTACTCCATCCCCATGACCATCTAATAATCAAAATGCAGTTAGTGACCTCCAAGAGTCACACAAGACTTAGAAGTTCCAATATTGTTCAAAATCCTTTATCTAATTTTCTCTTGAGAATTGAGGCAAACTTGTAACTATAAGGATCTATTAAAAAAAACAAAAAACAACAAAAGAAATCAAGTTCTGTACTTATGTGGAAATCAAATGAGTATAGCAATGGTGGGGTCTGTCTAGAACTTCAGGTGGTCTAAAGTGGCTGGCTTATGTTAAATGGTGCTAATCTCTTCACTGTTATACTTTAACTTCTTTCTAACAATGATATATACTGCTTTACCTTGTATGCTGCATGGTTTTAAGCTCTGTTTGCTCTGGTTTCTCTTCTTCTTCTCAGTAAGAGTATGAATGAAAGCAGTGAGCAGTAGTCATTCCATAACCTGGATGCTACACTGAAATGAAATTTCTCTATAAGTGGCTAAAGAGATGGATCAGTGATTAAGGGCACATAATGATCTTTCACAGGAATTGGAGTCTGGTTCCCAGCATGCACCTTGGCTCACAGGCCCCTGCACTGTTAGTTGCAGGGAATCCTACTTCTCTTATTGGCCCCGGAAGGTACCTGAACTCATGTGTATATAGACACAGATACATAAATAAATAAAATAATCTTGTAAAAAACAAGAAATTTCAGTAAAAAATTAGTATTCCCATTTTTGAGTGTTCAGTCATACTTAAAATCTCAGAACTGAAGCAAAATCTAGATAAATTATTTACTATAGTAATAATTTGGCCTGTAGTGTCATTCAACTAGATTCCTTTTCTCCATCCCAAACTTCATGGATCTGGTGTTCACTCTCCACATTCCTGGAGGTTGTCTAATTTCTGTCTACTCACTAGAATTACTCAGCAGACTCTATAGCATTGTCTATTTTCTGTAGTACCCAACTCTAAAAGTTTCCAAATTTACCCCAGAATCTTTCCAAAAATTAAGAATTTCATGGTCAGATTAAATAGCATGAAGAAACCGTGTTTATTTCACTGGGCTTCAGAGGTCTCACTTCATGATTGACTGACACTGTTTTTACAAAATATCATGGTGATGGGATACTGTGGACAGGAACAAATACATAGAAAGTAATTTCAATCTAATTGGTAAACCATTTTCACAATTAGTGGCAAAGGTACTCTGGAGAAATGTGAATCCAAAAGTATAACACCTAAGAAGACATTTATGAAAAACATTGTATCCAGAATACATTGGAAAGTGTACTTAAATGGAAAAATGGGATGCTATAATCATAACCTCATAATCATTGGAATAGATTTAAGAAGATGGAGATTTACATACAGAGGCATGTATCACACACACACACACACACACACATGCAATCAAGTACATGTTTTTGTAGGATGTGTGGATATACATAATATAGATAAAATAAACTGCTAATTCATCTAATAGATATTACACATCTACTCCGTAGACATTTACTCAACCTTGTTCATTGCTGTTTCATGTACAATTACTATGAAAAGTAATTAAGTTAACTGACCCTCAACAGATGAACCTTTAATGAAAATGTGATACATATAGATAATGGAATACTATTTAGCTTTAAAAAATGAAATCATGAAATTTGAAGGTAAAGAGGTGAACTTAGAAATGATTTTATTGAGGTAACCCAGACCCAGAAAGACACATGGCACCTGTCCTCACTTATCTGTTGTTCCTGGGTCCAATCTTTAGATGTGAGTATGCAACATGGAGTAAATACAGAAAACAAAAAAGTATAAAGGAACCATTGTTGATAGTGAGGGGACTGGGCTTGAGAGAGAAATAGCATGTTAGCTGTTACATGAAAAGGAAAATGGAAAAATGGAGGACCTGTTAGGAAATATTAGGAAGGTAGGACACTCAATACAGAAGACAAGGGATGAGGAAGAGGTGATATAAAGGTTTTTTTAATAACATTTTACACTTACCACAAATTATACACAATACATGTAATTATACAAATATAATATACATGTATTACAAAATGAGTTTGATTAGCCAGAGGAAGACATATCTTCCATATGTATATAAAGAGAGAGAGAGAGAGAGACAGAGAGAGACAAGTTATAAATGATGCCATGTTGGCTGACAATGTTCCTCAAAAGAAAAACAAACTTAAGAAATACATCAGTACCAGCACAGAAAAGCTCCCATTGAATGGTTCATTAGGGTAGTTCAGTAACCCCAAAACAATATAGACTAAAGATATAGCTCTTGTTTGTTTCTCAGAGGTTGAAGGTAAGTCTTTATTGCATTTCTAAAACATGAAGTTTATTATAATTACATGTGTTTTTGTTGTCTCAGGTTTTCACCATATTCATGCAGTAGAGAGGAATCAGGAGCCTGGGATGTAATCACAGGTATTTGTGAGTGGCCTAAAACATGTAAGCTGGGAATTGAACTCTGGTCCTCTGCAAGAGCAGTAGGAAATCCTCACTGCTGAGCAACCTCTCCAGCCCCTTTGTCGGTTTTTGTTTGTTTGCTTGCTTGCTTGATTTAGAGTTTTGTTCTTTTGTTTTGTTTTTAACAGCACTGGGATGCAAGCCTAGTGCCCTAGGCTTACAAAACAAACAGTTTATCACTGTGCAGCAATCACAGCTCTTGGAGTGTGAATTCTAAAATTTGTTCCACTGTGAAAGAAAATTTATAGGACAGTTAAGTAGAAAAACACTGTAAGAGTGAGACAAATTCTTTAATTAGAAGAGACTGGACTTTTAAACACTGTACAACTAAACCTTCCATTGTCTGTACTTTTGATGCCATATGTTATAAAAACTCAACTTATCAATTGAGATGAAAGTATACACATTACAAAATGAATACGATAAGCTTCAGGAGAGTTTCTTATTTGTGATTTTTGTAATAGTTCAGTATTTTCTAACTGAAATTTCAGCATGATAAGAACTTTTAGCCTTCCATGAAAATTCAGTTCAAACTTGCTTTTATACTGGAGATTATCTGTATTAAGAAAAAATAAAAATGTCAAGTATATGATTAATGTTCCAACAATTAGTGAGATCTGAATATGCTTTGAGGGTTTTGTTATGTTATAGTTTCCTTTACATGTAGTTTTACAAATTTGTTTATTTCTCTTTTTCCCCTTTCCAAATAGCCTGCTTATATCATGGAAATTTTTCTTTCTCCTTCAACTTTTGAAGATAGTTGAATTCACACAGGAGTCTAGGTAAGTATCTATGGTCATTTAGAAGCGGAAATATATGTGTCCAGACTTCTAGCTCTCAAATTTTCCAATGAGAAATCAGCTATTATTCCATTGGGTTTTCTTTATATTACATGACTAACAGTTTCCCTCTAGCTGCTTTCAGCACCCTCTCCTTGTTCTATGTATGTAATGTTTTCACTATAACATGCTGTCTATCAGGGCATACATTGTCTACAGTGCACTGTTATCTTTCAAGCTCCTCTGAGGTTGTACCACTAAGTCCTGCTTAAGTTCAACTGCTTTCTGAATGCAAAGACCCAATGTCTTCCTCATTCCTCTATTAACTTTTGTCTTAGTTACTTTTCAATTGCTGAGCAGGAATCACTGCGCTTAGCTCTCTGTGTCTTGTCCTTGTGCATCAGGATGTAAGCTCTCACCTACTGCTCCAGTACCATGCCTGGTTCACGAGTCCTACTATAAGTCCCAATAAATCCTACTTCTATAGATTGTCTCGGTCATTTCTGCGCATTAATAGAAAAATAACTAAGCCACATTCCAATGCCAAATATTTATTACCTTTCTTTTAAAATATTGTTTCTTTCTTTTTTTTTTTTTGGTTTTTCAAGACAGGATTTCTCTGTGTAGCTTTGTGCCTTTCCTGGATCTTGCTCTGTAGACCAGGCTGACCTCAAACTCACAAAGATCCACCTGGTTCTGCCTCCCGGGTGCTGGGATTAAAGGCGTGCGTTTCTTTGTAAACCTTACAACCATCCAAAAGAAAAAAAGACAAAGGAAGAGACACAGAACACAGACACTCAGACCAGTAAACAGCACAAGCACATTCTCGTCCATTGATGACACAAAGCTCTGCATGTGCTGTGAAGCTGGTGGACTGAGAAGCCTCATTAGGAGAGAATGAGTGGACTCTTAATCATTCATCAAGCAATCACAGAAGAACTTAGGCAGTAAATTAAAATCAGTATTATATAAACATCATAATAATAACAAAAACTAAATATTTTCAAACCATATTTTCAGACAGGTCAACTTTGAGGTGTGATGGCAAATTTCCATGTCTTACATATTGTGCTTGCTTATTTCATTCTTTCTTTTCTCTTGAAGCATGAAAATTCAGGAAGATAGACTATGTAAAAATGGTGGAGAGTTTCATTTTCAACAGTTTTCTACTGAGCTGGTTTTCATTTGTCATGCAACTTTTTGTGGGTCTCCGAGCTAGCCCAGTGGTTGTCCCAATGATTGATGAGGAGGATGGTTATCTACATTTGTGAGCTGGAGTTCTGGGGTATTGGACAAACGGTCAATGATAAATTTTGAAAAAGTTAATTGTCAACATCTTGATGGATTGAATAGGAGGCACTCTGGCAAGGAAAGTAGGTAGGCTAACTGTACACCCCCATCTCTCCAGCAGCTCCTCCAAATCCAACCTACCATTCACATCCTCAGCTCTTCAACAGAACTCCTGCTGCAACTTCCCCTTTCCCCCTAAACCTATCTCCCACTGATCCTACAGATCTTCCTCTTCTAAGCTCTCCCTGCACTCATTGCTTTATTCCAGCTCCCAACTCCAATAGGCACTTCCTGGAAACTCACAGGCCACTCCTACCAGGGAAGCAGGTAGGCTAAGAACAGATTCTCACCTCTCCCTCCATTTTTCCAAGTTCACTCCCTCATCTCATCCTGAGCTCTCCAGCAGACCTTCTGCTGTGCCTTCTCCTCACTCCGTGTCCCCATTCCCAGGGAACTAACTAAGCAGATCTTGGTGGAAAACCCAGGTTTCCTTCCTTTTGTGGAGTCCCACCACCACCCCAACCCATTCCCATTTCTAAGTCTCAGGTTCCAATACCTAGAAATATATTTTACCTGGAACCCCCAGTGGCCACATCTATCATCATCTCATAAATTTTTCCTAAAAGCAACAAATAGCCATCAAACTCTCCTGAGAACCAGAGAGGAAACAAACTAAGGAACCAAACACCCACCCAACAAAGACAAAACCAGATATCAGCACCTAGAATTCTAATCTTCCCAACCCCAGATGCCTAGATACCAGCTTAAAAACATAATCAAATCAGCCAGGCCTATGCGTCTACACTAGAGCCCAGGAACCCTATCAAAGCAAGCCCTGAATATTCCAACATATTTGAAGCACAAATAAAAGACCTTAAAATAGCTTCTAAGAGTATTATAGATGACTTTTAAAGAGGAAACAAAGTGATTGATGAAGACCAATGTGCAAGTCTACTATATATTTAACTCAATGTAAAGCTCAGTTACTCCAACAAATGTCTTAGTCAAATTCTTCTATCAGCATTCCCTTTATTTCTTTTTATTTTAAAATTTTATTTTATTTATATTTGTGTGTGGAGGGGAGGGGATGAGATGCAGACAGAGTCAGGGCATTGGACTCTCTGGAGCTAAACTCATAGGTGGTTGTGAGCTGTGTGATATGTGTATTGGGAGCTCAACTCTGGTCCATAGCAAGAACATAGAACATCTTGCCTGCTGAGCTATCCCTTTAGGCCTCTTCCTTCTTTTCATTAAGTCTCATGCATATAGATAGAACATCAAACTTCTTCTAATCAATTGTCCATATCCATTGTTGTGTAGCAAAATTCATCAAATATGGGCTCAAGCAAAGTATGAAACCTTTCCTCCGCCACCAAATGAGTCTTTATTTTTTCATCTGTAATTAGGGCTGGCATTGTGCACCTCTTTGATTTCTGAGAGAACGTGAGAGCATTCACTTATCACACAGACAGTAAGGAATTCATGAATAAATATTTGATAGTCCTTCTCTCTTCTCTTTTCAGACTCACAGGTACAATGTTTAGTGAAAAATAGAAATAATTAAAATGAAACAGTTACTGAACAATACAGATTTTATACCTTAACAGAATATCTCTCATATTAATCACTCTAATTTTTAGTCAGCACTTTCCTTCAACACTAACAAGCTGGAGATCTCAAAGTCAAAGAACAAGGATCTAAAAATGGACCCCAAATTAGCAAACATCAGATGTACCATGTTTGGAATGAGAATTTAATAAATGAAATAAATAATGGATGTTTAAGCACTCCAGCATCCAGTTATTGAAATCCATTGAGTTTAAATTCTAATGTATTTACTGAAGAGGGAGTCACTATTCAGTAGAATAGAACTGGACACAGAATCTGGACACCCAGACTTTGTACATTGCCTATGAGATATTTTATATGTGTAAATGTCTTTGCCTTTTTATTCTGATAATCACTATACTATATGAAGCTAGAGAGTACATTTTTTCCATTTACTAATACATTTAAAAAGAACTTTAGAAATGTAGAAATTGTATTTCAGAAATTGCTTTTAAAAAAAATGGCTGAGCAGATGAGTTATAGAGTATTTTTCCAGATAACATGCAGTAACAATCTCTACTTTGCCTGGTTGACAAATTCGAAAGGTTAGTGTGGTGGTTTGAATAAGAATGGCCTCATAAGCTCATATGTTTAAATGCTTAGTCACCAGGGATTGGCACTAATTGAAAGGATTAAAAGGTATGACCTTTTTGAGAAAGTGTTTCCCTGGAAGGACTCTGTGGATTACACAGACCACCGGGCCCAGAGTATTTTTAATAAGAATTAAAACACATGATACTATAGGGAACTCAAAAAAAGTAGAAAAAGTGATTGACTATATTTAAAGAAAGATGAACATAACACAAAAAACAAACTTTATAAAACATTCTGGACAAATAAGATAAATACCTCCTTCCTTTGGATCCTCCAGGCTTTGCCCCATCCCCACCACTCACTGGATGTGGTCCCCATCAAGATCCACTCTGCCTCCTAACCCCAAGCACCAGAACACCCTCTCAGTGGCTAGCCCTTCCCCAGCAGACTACAGAGGCACAGGCACAGACCACACCAGTTGGAAAAACAAGTGAGTTACTGGCCTCTCAGCTGGACTGCACCAAAGTCCCGACCCTAACTATACCCCAGGGCAAATTCTGTGCCCCTCCCTCTCCAATCCCAGCGCTAGCAAGGCATCTGGACCCAGCCTCCACCTTTGGTGGAACTCCACTGCTCTGGTGCAGTCCTTACCAACCTGCAGGCAGGTGAGATACCTACCTCCAGGCTGAGTCCCACCCCTGCGACCCACTGGACAGTGTCCTGCCAAGACCCACTCCACTACCCAACTCCAAGCATTGGAACACCCTCTACATGGCCAGCCCTCCCCTGAAAACCCAACATATTGCCTAGGAACCATACCAAGTGTAAAAACAGCAGACTACATAGGCACAGGTTCAAAACACAACAGCTGGAAGAACAGGCACAGGCACAAGCCACGCCAGTGGAGGAAAAGTTGAGTAAATGCTGCTGTAAGAACACGTTCAACAACCCAAAGAGCAATATGGGACCACCAGAACCCAACGATCCTACAACAGCAAAACGCGAACATTCCAATGCAGCTGAAACACAAGAACATGAACTTAAAAATTGCTTTATGAAGATGATAGAGGCTCTTAAAGAGGAAATGAAAAATTCCCTTAAAGAAGTCAAAGAAAAGACAAACAAAAAATTGGAAGAAATCAATAAATCCCTTAAAGAAAGCAAAAAAAAAAAAAAGGCAAGAAAAAAAATCAAACAGGTGAAGGAAATGGTTCAAGACTTGAAAACTGAAATAGAAACAATAGAAAAAACACAAACAGAGGGAATACTGGAAACAGAAAAACTGGGGAAACAAACAGGAACTACAGAATACAAGAATACAAAAGATGGAAAAGACACTCTCAGGCGTTGAAGATACGATAGAGGAAATAGATTCATCAGTCAAAGAAAATGTTAAATCCAATAAATTCCTAGCACAAAACATCCAGGAAATCTGGGACATCAGGAAAAGACCAGACCTGAGAATAATAGGGATAGGAGGAGGAGGAGGAGGAGGAGGAGGAGAAGGAGGGGAGGAGGAGAAGGAGGGGAGGAGGAGGGGGAGGAGGAAGGGGAGGAGGAGGAGAAGAAGAAGAAGAAGAATTCCAGCTCAAAAACACAGAAAACATATTCAACGAAATCATAGAAGAAAACTGTCCTAAGCTAAAGAAGGACATGCCTATAAAGGTACAAGAAGCTTACAGAACACCAAATAGGCTGTACCCCCCCCAAAGTCCCCTCACCACATAATAATCAAAACACTAAATATACAGAATAAAGAAAGATGAGAGCAGCAAAGGACAAATGCCAAGTATCATATAAAGCAGACCTGTCAGAGTTACACTTGACTTCTCAATGGATACTCTAAAAGCCAGTAAGTCTTGGACAGACATTTTACAGACACTAAAACCATGGATGCCAGCTCAGACTACTATACCCAGCAAAACTTTCAATGAGCATAGACAGAGAAAACAAGATATTTCATTACAAAACCAGATTTAAATAATACCTGCCCACAAATCCAGTACTACATAAAGTACTAGAAGAAAAACTTCAACCCAAAAAACTCAGTTACATCCACGAAAACACAGGCAACAGATAATCTCACTACAGCAAAAGCAAAAGAAGGGAAACACACACACTACCATCATGACCACCCAAACCAAAAGATAACAGGAATTAACAATCACTGGTCAATAACATCTCTTCATATCAACAGACTCATTTCACCAATAAAAGACACTGGCCAACAGAATGGATACAAAACCAGGATTTATCCTTCTGCTGCATACAAGAAACATACCTCAACTTCAAAGGCAGACATTACCTCAGAGTAAAGGGTTAAGAAATGATTTTCCGAACAAATGTACCTAAGAAGAAAGCCAGTGTAACTATCCTTGTATCTAACAAAATAGATTTCAAACCAAAATTAATCAAAAAAGATGGAGGACACTTCATATTCATCAAAGGAAAAATTGATCAAGATGAAGTCTCAATTCTGAACTTTTATGCCCCAAATACAAGAGCAACCATACATGTAAAAGAACATCACTAAAGATTACATCACACATCAAACACCACACATTAACAGTGAGAGACTTCAACACCCTGCTCTCAGCAATGGACAGGTCTGCCAGACAGAAATTTAACAGAGAAACAAGGGAACTAACAGACTCAAATGTTATGACTAAATGTTATTACTAAACAGAGTCAAATATTATGACTCAAATGGACTTAATAGATGTCTACATAACATTTCACCCAAACACAAAAGAATATACCTTCTTCTCAGCACCTCATGTCTAAAATTGACCACATACTCAGTCACAAAGCAAATATCAATAGATACAAAAAGATTGGAATAGCCTTTTGTAACTTTTTGGACAAACATGGACTAAAGTTAGAGTTCAATAACTACACAAACTACAGAAATGAAATATTACTTCTCTCCACCAGAGTCTCACTGGGTATACAAATTCCTCTTAAGGGCAGACCCCAAGCCTAGCAGTAGCTGATCAATACAAAACAAACTCAACAGCATCTTTTGAGATTGTTTGTCTCATAATGTCAGTAAATATATATATATATATATATATATATATATATTCAGTAAAATACATATATAACATGTATTAAATATATTAACTTTATAGTTTCTTTTGTATATACTATTTTGTATATACTATTTTGTATATACTATTTTGTATATACT
>CABHPH010140664.1:511-10931 GCA_902168325.1 Peromyscus nudipes | reverse complement strand
CATTTCCATCTCCTCCAGGGCAAAGACTCCCCCAAGGATTGAGATCAACCTGGTGGACTCAGCCCAGGCAGGTCTAGTCCCCTCCTCCCAGGCTGAGCCAAGGGTCTCTACTAAGCCCCAGGTTTCAAACAGCCAATTCATGCACTGAGCACAGGACCCAGTCCAACTGCCTGGATGCCTCCTAAACAGATCAAGTCAATCAACTGTCTCACCCATTCAGAGGGCCTGATCCAGTTGGGGGCCCCTCAGCCATTGGTTCACAGTTCATGTGTTTCCATTCGTTTGGCCACTTGTCCCTGTATTCCATCCATCCCTGGTCCCAACAACTCTAGCTCACATAAACCCTCCTCCTTCTCGCCAATTGGACTCCCGGAGCTCCACCCAGGGCCTGACTGTGGATATCTGCATTTAGTTCCCTCAGTCACTGGATGGGGTTTCTAATATGACAATTAAGGTGTTTGGCCATCCTATCACCAGGGTAGGTCAGATCGGGCTATTTCTCGACTATTGCCAGCAGTCTATTGTGGGGGCATCTTTGTGGATTTCTGTGGGCCTCTCCAGCACTTTGCTCCTTCCTATTCTCATGTGGTCTTCATTTATCATGAACATTCCTTGTGTTTCCTCTCTGTACTTGATCCAGTTGGGATCTCCCGCTCCCCCAAGTTCTCTTTCCCTTGACCGTTGCCCCTCATTACCCCCACTCACGTCCAGACTGTTCATGTAGATCTCATCCATTTCTCCGTCATTGGGCGATCCCCGTGTCTTTCTTGGGGTCCTGTTTTCCAGGTAGCCTCCCTGGTGTTGTGAGTGGCCGTCCAGTCATCCTTGTTCCACAACTAGTATTCTCCTATGAGTGGGTACATACCATGTTTGTCTTTCTGAGTCTGGGTTACCTCACTCAGGAGGATTTTTTCTAGATCCCTCCATTTGTCTTTGGCACCTTTTCTTCTGTTTGTTTGTTTTGTCTTATTCTGATTTCTTTGTTTCTGTTTTATCTAATTTTATTTTATTTTATTTTATTTTAGAATTATTCTTTAGATACATTTTTTTACTGTTGCTGTTATTGTGTTTGATTTTGTATGTTTTTTCCCCTAAGGAAAGACAGGAAAATGTGTGTATTTCAATGAGAAGAGAAGTGTGGAGGATCTCAGAGAATTTGTGGGAGGGGAAAACATAATCATAATATACTGTATAGAAAAAAATCTATTTTCAATATAAGAAACATAGAAAATAAAAAGAAGCCTGAGTGGTCTCCTTCCAAGGAAAGCTGTGTAGGTGATAATCACATTTGAAGTTGTTTCTATGTAAGCAATGTTTTTGTAGAGGTGTCTGACCAGTAGAACATGAGGCAGCATGCAAAATGAGGGGGAGAGTTTATTAAAATATGATTGATAGAGCACTAGAAAGTTAATGACTATAATTAGTAAAGTAATGTACATGAGGTTAATTTTAAATATAATTCAATAAAAATAATGTAAAATCACATATTTTTCTTTAGAATTGAAAACTTTAGAAAGGAATTTCTGTCATGATTTGAATAGAATTTCATCTTTAGGGAAAAATAAAATTAATACCTAGGAAAATAAAGCTGTCACAGAAATTAAAGTTCTTGTTAAGGACGAATAAAGGGAATTCTATGGTTTAAATGCCACAATCAACCTGCCACAAACTACTAATTATGTATAAGAAAAGGCTGTTACAATGCTAATTATGTACAGTTATAAACTCTACCTTCCCAGTTCTCTTTTCTGCCACTATACTGCACTGATTTCTTCTTGGCCTTTGTCTGGCTAGATGTAAGGAATTTTCTACTCATTTAGAGTCATTGTGTTTTATAAATTGAAGTAATTATCACCCAGCTAAAACTAGGAATGATTGCCACCTTGCCAGAAAACTTCAAGTTGTATATGAAATGTTGTATACAAAACACACACACACACACACACACACACACACTTTATGAAATGTTTTAGAATAATTTTTACTGATGAATCTCTTTTCTGAAGATTTTCTATCTTTCTTTTTTTCACAGTGAAATTTCTTTTGAGAACATCTACTCAGAAACCATGTCTTGAAACCTTCACCTGCTCGTGGGTTAGTCACAAAGCAGATCAGAACTGCCTGTTGTGTGTGTGTCTCCAGAAGAAACAGATGGCTAGCAGATGTGTGTGATGTGGCCAGATATGTAAGCTCTTTGAAGAGACCTACCTTTCCTGCAGCATAAGTGTCGTCAGGTCCATTTTTAACTGGGTAGGAAGGAAGCTGCTTACCTCCTGTGATGGAATCCGAGAACAGGATTAGTAGAGTTTTTCTATAAGGCACCCATCTGTAATTGAAACATGTATGTTTTACCCGACACTGTAGTAGGATAAATGCACTTTTATTTGAAAAAAAAAATCTGAGTCTTCCGCAGTAAATATTTTCTTACCTCCAACACCTCACTTTCAGTCAGTCCTCTGTTTCCACATGCCAGTTTCAGCTTGTTCTTACATATTCTACATTGCACTTGTGAGCATTATCCACCTATTAAATGACTTATTGCTGGATCAAATGTATCCTTGTATAACTACATTCAAGTTATCAAGTGTCATTAAGTATAGTTTATGCTCTAGGTGACATTGTTTCTCATTTCCCCAAATTACTGTTTTGAGTCAGGGCTTCTCAGTGAAACTGGAGCTCACCAGGTGGTTAGCCTGACTGGTCAGCAGAGTGTAATCTTCCTGTTTCTGCCTAGCCAATTCCAGGGTTACAGATGTGACACTTTCATCCATTTATATCAGCAGAACCAAATAAGAACAAACTCAGAGAAAGCAGGAATGTTTCTGTTCGTAGCCATTGACATTCAACACACATGAAGGTGACCTGGGTCCTACCCAACCTGAAAAGAACTGGTGGACAGCGATCTAGAACTCTTACCTTTGATTCTTCCATGCCAAATGTGCATGTACATAGCTTAGGCCTTCTTGGCAGCATCCATAGCTTTATTATGGATCATAGTTCAACTCTGCAGATACATCTTAGCAACCAGTAGACTAAACAGCAGCCAGTGATGCTTGGAGCCCCAGGTTCACAGCACAGACCTTCAGAGCAGCAACTTTGGCAGAGATGACTTTCTTGACAATTTGTCTTCATAAATATCACACTGGACATCCCTTTGTGTTTGTAACTGGAGGCTTTGCGCTTTTTGCCAGATGCTGGGTATCAGAAGTCAGTTCCTCGTGTTTGTCATGCCAGAGATTTACTCACTGAGGCATCGTTCCCACCCTGAAATTTAACTCAATTTTTAAAGTTTCCTTGTTGCTGTCTGAGGCAGAGTTTGAGTTTGTAGGCCAAGTTGGCCTGAAACTTACTCATGGCAATTCTCTTGACTCAGCATCCAAAGTGCTGAAATTACAGGAACGGACCCACATTTCCAACTAGCATAACATTTTAACCAAGTATATTATTTAAGTTTTATGACAAATATACAGCAATAACACTGAATAACATATTAGTAACCTATTTCTGTTTTCCAAGTCGTATATTGTTTGAATTATTATCATTTTTTATTTACCAGGTAATACCATTCTTACAAAATGCATGTCATCATTCACACTTGTGTTTCAGAATAAGGTAATACACATTACCACCATGAAGAGCCTGAAATAGAATTTATACAAAATAGCTATTTAAACTTAAATAATTCTACTTAATTTAAATATTTTTAGTTAGGGTTTCTATTGCTGTGAAGAGACACCATGACCACAACAACTGTTATAGGAAAACATTCAAATGGGGCTAGCTTATAGTTCAGAGGTTAGTCTATTGTCATCATGGCAGGGAGCATGGCTGAAGAAGTCGCTGAGTGTTCTACATGTGGATTGGCAGGCAGTAGGAAGAAAAAGTGACCCACTGGGCCTGGCTTGAGCATCTGAAACCTCAAGCCCACCCCCAATGACACACTTCCTCCAACAAGGCCACACCTAACAGTGACACTGCCTGTGAGCTTATGGGTCCATTTTCTTACAACCACCACAAGTATATATCAACTAATGTTACTGCTGATGAGATAAGGTATATAGCCAAGTGCCGTACTCTGTATATAGGTTTAAATATAGCTTCAGTAATAATTTTCGAAGCCCTTAGATATAAATTTGATGCATTGTTCAAGCCTTTAGATTTTGAAGATCCTCTGTTTCTAATGATTAGGAAGATAAAATACACTTGAAAATATCAAAGGGAGACATGATGCAATTCTTGGTGTTTATCAGATTGAAAAAAAATTAAATGGCTAGAACTACAGGCATCGTTATATCTATGGATAATGAACTTGTACAAAGACACATGAGTTCACTTGGATCTTTATAGTAGTCTTAAACATATGTACTTTCTTTTTTCCCTTAATTTTCTTAATTTATAATCACTTATAAAATACCAATGAATAAAAATCACTAGGTTACAATGAAGGAAAATTATTTTAAAAAATCCTTGCTGCTTTCAGAGGATTGGTTATAGAATTAATCACACACAGACACATACATACACACACACACACACACACACACACACACACACACGCACATGCACACACATACGCACATGCAGGAGTTTATACACACACAAATAGTTGCTTAAATACAAATTAAAAGTATAACTAAAGCAGATATTAGAATGAACTTATAAGAAGTTGAAGTGGAGAGAAAAATTCTCATTATACAGTAGTAATTCATATATCTTTACTTCTTGCAGGATAATAAACCAACAGCATACAACAAGGTGTTTTCTATAAACACTAACAATAAATTAGATTTATAAAAGATCACTTAGCCAGAGATAAAGGAGAATAATACCTTAAGTATAAAAAGAAATAAAATATGCCGTGTGTAGTTGCAATGACATTTAGGCACAGAAAGGTTTAATCACTTGAAAATGAAAAGTGTCAAAGTGATTTTTTTTTCAGAAGCTCAATAACAAAATATGATGTCTTTAGATGTTTTATTCAGTAATGTTTAGAAGAATTTGGATTTTATTTTAATTTTTTTGGTGTATAATCATTAGTTTTGTAATGTTGGTCACCACTGCCCTTTTTTACAGTCTGTTAAGTTGATATAATGATTTCTCTTACTTCACAGGAGTGACCTCACAAATGGTCATGAAATAACAATTGTTGCTCACTGTGTACCCCATTGCACCCCATCATCCATTCTAAACACTAATGGAGATGTAACATGACATACAAAAATGCAATTTGAAGAACAATTCTTAGTGTTTGGATGTTCTGGTAAGTTTTCCAAAGCAGACACACTCCACTGACAAGTAATTCTTATTTCTTTCCTGACATTTATTCTTGGAGTCTTCGGCTGTAGGTGAGTAGCCTGGGATACTGTCAGACCAAGAGAAGGATGTTGTAATCTAAAAACAATGGATTATACCTCATGGGTTGGCTCACACTCGTCCAGCCAGTATGACCATCTTTAGAGGAAAATCATCTTTCTCAGTGAATACTACTTGAGTTTCCTGTATTTAATCCTTTACTGCCCTACCATGGAAGATTTAGAAGATACTTTCCCTTTTAAATGTTTCCTAGGTATTAGTATTTAGAGAAATGAACATAGAGAAGTCCATGATGTATTTTCCTTAGCAGCTACAGAATTTAAACAAATAGAAATAAATTGTATGACATCATAGAAAATTAAATGTCTAATTAATAATTAAACCAGTATCAAGTGCATGATTAAATTACTTAAGGTAAAATCAATGACTAATATCAGAGGTACATAATAACAGAACAACAAAAATAAAAATAATTGCAAGTCTAATGATCCGCATAAGAATTTTATTCAGGCACACAGTGTTTCAAACTATATTGTATGTGACATGTAGTTTGCACAATTATAGTTGCATTATTTATACTTTCATATACTCATTTATATTTTCTTCTATTTCAGAAATATATATTCATAAGATCCAATTTATACACAGTTCCAAGAAAACTCCTTCACCATTCATTATATACTCCTAGTAGGGAAATTTATAGATTCATCCTGTACTTGCAATTCTCAATCCTTATAGCAAGAATAGGTTTTCAAATGTCTTCATAAAACATGGGACAAAGAGGCTGAAGGATAATTTATACAAAGTAACTAGTCAATCTTAAATTATTACACTAAATTAAAGTATATAGCAAAGACTTACTATTGATTAGTTAATACATATGTAACACTGGCATCGTCTTCAGAGCTTGCCTTTAAAACAATGGTCACTACTACTGGGAAAAGTTCAGGCCACTCAGGGAACCTAAAGGCTATACTTTACTTCCTTCAAGTACCAATCCTGCTTACATGCTGTAGTAGTTCAATTCTTTCTCCATTTTGACTGCCAGGTGTCATATATTGTAAGATTAACAGAGAAAGAGACATAAACCTGGAACTTTGAAAATACAGCCTCAGGTAACACTCATGCTTTATGATAATTGTGCATTTCCATTCAAGGAAAGCAAAGAATTTGAGTAATAAACTATACAAGATCCAGAAATGTATCTCAATAGACAGACTTATAACCAACACAGGAACCATGTTTTGTCATGTTAGCCAAGATCTTCAGTACAGATGTGTAAATTCTAATCTAGGACTTCAGTTCACGGTATGATACCTTTGTGAAGATCATTTTACTTGTAAATCCACATTTATTCCAGTAAATGATTTCACATTTAGCTTTAAAACAATAATTCAATGTTCAAAGCCTGATAACAGAATTGTTTTGTTTCATTAATAGATATTGAGCTTACTCTCTTAAGCTAATCTGAACCACAATACCAATGTTACCCTGCTTACTAGGGATGAAATTTAAATATCTTATTTCATTGTAAGGTTTAAGAGAAAGTATTTTAATTTAAATACAAACTATTATAATATTAAACATATAGGAAAACAGTTTGTCTGAAAAATTCCCTATTGCAAAACCAAAAATAAACCATCTTATTTTGTTATACCAATATTTTATCATTTTAATTTTGCAAATTTAAGTTCAGTTTGGTCCACATACTATAGAAGATTTTTTTCACAAAGCAAATATAATTTAGACAAAATACAAAGCACAATTTGTTTGGAATGAGCGATGATATTGATACTCATTTTCATTATTTTTTTCATGGCCTACAATTTGGTTGTCCACAAACAGGCAGAAACTAGACTTCTATGCAACAATTTCAACATTTTCTTTTCCTAGTGCACATCCATCAGTGTGAAGGACAACTCATCCCCAAAGGGAGAACTGCCGAGCAGCCAATTTCCAGTGCACTGTACACTTCCCCGGGAAATGTGCGAAGCGTGGCTGTGACAGCTGCCATACCAGCCCTCAAACGTCTCTCCTATAAAAATGTCACTGCTGCCAGGCAGCTAAATAGAAATGCAGGACGGTAAGAGAATTCTCACACTGCTTTATCTTCCCCCAAGAAAATCTTGAGTATATGCAGGTTGTAAATTAAAGCAGGGAAAATACCACCATGGCATGATTTTGTTCGTTGTCCTCTGAAAATTTTAATTTTTTGCACATATTATAGTTTTCTGGTGCTTTAAATCTTACACATTTTCAATGAATAGAACACTCCCAGCATTCCTGCAGTTTTATACCCAGGTATGTTCTACTGTGTAGTGCTGTTTTGATTGTAGCATTTACCTGAAAGTCTCATTCACGGACCTATATGCCCACCTACATATACATATGTGATTCTCTTCTTGCCGTGTCTTTGTGCACCACCCCAACGCTCACACACGATAAGGGTTTACAAAGCAGCTTATTAGAAAAATACTTGTTGGACATACATGAGACTCTGGATTTGATCCCCAGTTCCGTAACACACAAACAGAAATGATTTTGTCCGCCATTAGTCTATAAGCTGTATGTAGATTACTTTACAAGTATATTTACTAACAGATAAATGGTAGTAATCAATCATGTCTTTGCATGACTTGATGTATTTTAACATTTCTTGTTTCTCTTGAAAACTTCTACACTTAAGCATCAAGTTTAATGAGTTTGTAAATTCACTTGAAAATTATTTTTCCACATTTATTTTGGAAAATTAATTTTGAGAGTCAACTATTACACTGAGAGTAAATGAATTGTTAACTTTTTCAGAATTCTATTACTTAATGTAATTAAGATATGTAGGAATATATACTGCTCAAATACCATCAAATCACAATAGCTTAATGGAACACAATGTAGCAATAATTGTCCTGCATTCCATTCACTGGAGAGTGGAAAACTCTGCTAGATTACATGCAAACTTGGCATTCCTCCCTCTCATAGCCGTAATTATTCAACTGAGTGTTTTCATAAAGTTGTTCTACTAGGTTTTGTTTGCAATTGACAGTGTACTTCTTGTGTTTTATGAAGTGAGTTCTAGAAAATGGAAAACTATCTCATCCTAGAAAATAAGATATTAAAACAGAAGGGTAAAGATATAAAAGTAATATAGTTTGTTATTTTGAAAATTCCAAAGCTGGCACTTTCAAGCACATCTTAGTAAATGGCTATCCCGTGTTCATTAAAATGAGGAGGTCATGAAATTATACACAGTGAATGGATTTGGGACACACAATGACAATCTGAGGTGTTCCTGACAGTGCTCAAACATGTTGTGTGTTGCATTATGGGATTGTACCTGCAGCCTTGAAATGCCTTGGCTCAGATTCAAGAATGGCAGTATGCTATGAACTGTATTCATATTTTATTAATACAGTTTCTGCTCTTATAGGAACATAATGATTAATGTTTACTAAAACAAGGACCTTTAAAATAGTCCTACCACCACTTCTCAGCTTGCAAACATTCTTCATATATAACTAGTTTGTGCTGTGTGAGAATGTTCAGTTGTATAATTTGCTCTTTAAGTTGCTAACTAGAGTTTCATTCCTACTTTACAAGTCCCAGAGTCTTCAAATTTCAAACCATTTAAAACTTCAGTCTCTAAAAATATCCATAGTCTCTTTCAATGTTCACAGCCTCTCTAAAATGTCTATAGAAACTCTGAGGTATCAATAGTCTTTCTAAAACACCAAAATCTCTCTGATAACATCCAAAGTCTCTTTAAAAACTTCAAATTTTCTCTAAAATAGGCACAAACCCACATATACACACAAAATAAATAATCAAAAGAAAGGTGGCTATCAGTTCAAAAATAAGATGA
This sequence comes from Peromyscus nudipes, assembly GCA_902168325.1. Taxonomy (NCBI): domain Eukaryota; kingdom Metazoa; phylum Chordata; class Mammalia; order Rodentia; family Cricetidae; genus Peromyscus; species Peromyscus nudipes. Next base: position 1,759 of record CABHPH010140664.1, on the reverse strand, counting down.
GAGGTACATGGAAGGGTCTGGGGAAAGAAAAATGAAGGAGGTGACACATATAATTGTATTTTAGTTAAAATATAAACAAAATTAAAAATATCAAAACAAAACAATACACAAATTTAAAACTGCTTTTAAGTCAAATTTTTCAGCTTTTACTGTCATGGCTTGTATATTGTCCTCATTTCATTCTGATAAAACTGTCTTACATATAATTTCATATGTAAATTTTAACAGGAATATCTATGTTAATAACATATATATTTAATTTTATTCATTTATGTGGATGGGTGTTTTGGCCGCATGTATGTCTGTGCATCATGAGCCTGCAGTGCCCTCAGAGGCCAGAGAGGGCATCAGATCCTCCTGGGACTGGAGATACAGACAGGTATCAGCAGTTATGTGGGTTCTTGGGATGATGGAGCTGGGTTCTCTGGGTAAAAAACCAGTGCTCTTAAGCACTGAGCATCATCCCAGCTCCATTAAGGATGTATTTAAATGCAATATCACCACCCCAGCAAAATAAATAATAGATTTTTAATGTGTAACCAACCTTCAAGTTTCCAACACTGAATTTTCTTTATTCTCATTAGAATATGAGAACAAATACTGAATTGAGTTCAGGTTTTTATATTTTCAATTTTCCCTCCCTGTGAGCTGTTGATCAGGGAGAGAGACTCAAGAGGTCCCCATAACAAGTCAGTGTATTGTCATTGCTCTCACTTACCCGACACAGCCATAGAGTTAGGACTTTGTTCCTGAAGACATCACCTGCTTCATCTGCAGGACATTGAGAAATAAATCTGGAATAATCCAAAAAACTCTATTTCTTCCAATGAGCTTTCATCGAGCTGTAAAGCGAAGGCTGCCAAGGGAGAAACAAACGAATGGTCTTTCTAGTACTGGTCATCTTATTTAAAAGTAGATGTGAGTCCTGTGATTATTACTAATTATAATGACTTCATTATATCATTTCAGGTTTTTGATATGATGACTTTACGTTTACATTTATTTTATGTTACTTACTACATGATAGAAAATCAAGTGCTTAATCTTTCAAAAACTAAACATATCCTGTTTCTGATTAAGTGTATAAATTATACCTTCAGTGGCCAGAAGGATGGCCCAACAGGTGAAGGAGCTTTTTGCCAAGACTGATGACTTGCATTGGATCGTGGCACCCACATGTGTGAGGAGAAAATTAGCTCTTTCTCTCTCTCTCTCTCTCTCTCTCTCTCTCTCTCTCTCTCTCTCTCT
>CABHPH010140663.1:0-43961 GCA_902168325.1 Peromyscus nudipes | reverse complement strand
TTTTTTTTTTCTAGGAAAGACAAAAACCAAAACCTGCCCCAAGCCTAACTTTGGGGAGTTTCCCTTTTGGCAAGTTATATCTGATCAAATTAAAAGCATTTGTTAGTTTTATTAGTTAGTTTAGAGTGAATGGTCATGATGGTTGATGAACTATCACCCCTTCTGATCAAGAAGTCTCTCTTGTTCAAATTTAATCTTTATTAATTTTGGTGGTATAGCTTTTCTTCTTCTGCGGAAGCAAAAGCAAAACCTCTTCCCCAATATAACACAATCATGGTTTCCATTCTGAGGTCAACACACCTTTAAAGTAAACAGGCTAATATAATTCAGGGTTTTTTTTCTATTATCCAATGTCTCTCATTAGTATTTAGAAATTTTAAAGTTAATAGAGCATTATGCAATCTATTTCTAGGGGTATTTATTACCCCTTTCTATCTATTTAGCATTTCTTTTAGAGTTCAATTAGATCATTCTATAACTGCTTGTCCTCTAGGATTGTGTGGTATACCTATAATATACTTTATGTTGTAATATGCAAAAAACTGTTTCATTTACTAGAGATATATGCTGGAGCATTGTCAGTCTTAATTTGTATACCCATTAATGTGGTTGATATATTGTGCACCCCAATAAACTTATCTGGGGGTTCGAGAAAAGAACAGCCATAATATTAAACATGGAGGTTAGGCAGTGGTAGCACATACCTTTAATCCTAGCATTCCAGAGGCAGAGATCTACCTGGATCTCTGTGACTTCAAAGCCACACTAGAAACAGCCAGGCATGGTGACTCACACCTTTAATCCCAGGAACTGATGGCAGAAAGGTATATAAGGCGTGAGACCAGGAACTAGAGCTGGTTAAGCTTTTAGGCTTTTAGCAGCAGTTCAGCTGAGATTCATTCCAAGTGAGGACTCAGAGGCTTCCAGTCTGAGGAAATAGGATCAGCTGAAGAATTGGCAAGGTGAGGAAGCTGTGGCTTGTTCTGCTTCTCTGATCTTCCAGCATTCACCCCAATATCTGGCTCTGGGTTTTTTTTTATTAATAAGACCATTTAAGATCCATGCTACATGTTATGGCTATGACTTCTAATAGATGTGTAATTACAGAACCAGCCTTTTCAGAACTCAAAGCAGTTGCCCATTGAAATCCTGAATATGTATCTATGGTGTGGTGTACCTATTTTAATTTTCCACACTCTGCAAAATGAAACATGTCAATTTGCCAAATTTCATTTCTTTAAGTACCCTTTGAGTTACTTCCTGCAGGTAGTGGAGTTTGATTAAACAAGGAATAAGTACAACATTTTCTTATAATTTCCTTGGCTTGTTGCCAAGTGATGGAAAAATCCTTTTCAAACTCTTGCTATTGACATGGTGTTTTTTTTATAAAATTTTGAGGCCTCTAGCACATTTCCTATTAATAACTGATCAATTTTATCATTACCTTATGCTAGAGGGCCTGGCAGACCCCATGGGATCTGATATGGGATATATATGGGATAATTCCTATTCCTGATTAGTTTCTGTAATCATATAAATAACAAAGCTAATCCTGACTCATCAAGAATAAGTTCAGCAGTTTCAGTGTGTAAAACAACTCTCTCTGCATATCAAGAGTCAGTAACTATACTAAGAGGTTCTGTAAAATCCGTTAATACCATGAGAATAGCATATAATTCTGACTTTTGGGCAGAATCATAAGGGCTTTGGGCCACTTTACTTAAATATCCTGATTTATAACCCACCTTTCCTGATTTATTTGCATCAGTATAGAATGTAGGGGCTCCAGAAATTGGTGTTCCCCATACAATGTAAGGAAGGATCCAGTTAATGCTCTTTATAAATTGAATTCTCTTGCTTTTGGGATATTTGTTGCTAATCCCTCCTAAAAAATTACTGCAAGTTTTTTGCCAATTTTCATTTTCTGCCCATAAAGAGGATATTTTAACATTAGTAAAAGGTATTACAGTTTCTGATGGGTCCATTCCTGTCAATTGATGAAGCCTTAATTTTTCTTTTAGAATCAACTCAGAAGCCCTTTTCCATGTATGTCTTTAATTTTTTACTCTGTGTGGTAAAAATATCCATTCTAAGATAATATCTTCCTCTGCATTAAAATCCCTGTACGGGAATGTATAGAGGGTAAAATAACCAGGATGCAATCAAGCTCTGGATCCAAACGATCCACATGTGCATCCTGTAATTTCTTTTCCTCCAAAGCCAATTCTCTCTCAGTTTCTGTTGATAATTCTCTGGGACTATTTAAGTCCTTGTCACCTTTTAAGATTTGAAACAAATTACTCAGTTCTGGAGTTGTTACTTCAATAGTGGGCCATCAATGGGCAATGTCTCCCACCAATTTTTGAAAGTCATTAAGAGTCCACATTCAATCTCTCTGGATTTGTACCTTTTGGGGTTGAATTTTTTGTAGCTCTATTTTGTATCCTAAGTAATTAATAGAATCTCCTCTTTGCATTTTTTCAGGAGTAATTTGTAATCCTCAAAAAGGTAAATTTTTCTTTACTTCTTCAAACATTTTCTCTAAAGTACCTAAATCAGCTAGTAAAATGTCATCCATATAATTGTAAATTATAGATTGAGGGAAATGTACATGAATGATTACTAAAGGCTGTTGTGTAAAATATTGGCATATTGGCATAGGGTAGGGCTGTTTAGTATCCCTTGTGGGAGAATCTTCCATTGGTTTTCTTGTGAAGGTATATGGAAAAAAGTCTTTTAAATCAATAACTATAATAGGCCATCCCTTATTAATAGAGAGGGTAGGGCAATTCTAGGTTGTAAAGAGCCCATTGGATGAATCACCTTATTAACGGCTCTTAGATCTATTACCTACCATTCTCCATTTTCCAGATTTCTTTTTAATAACAAATACAGGAGAATTCCAAGGACTGGTCAGTTCCTCAATATGTTGAGCATTTAGCTGCTCCTGTACCAACTGTTCTAAGGCCTGTAATTTTTTATGTCAATGGCCATTGTTCAACCCAGACAGATTGTCAGCCAACCATTTTAAAAGTAGGGTTGTTGGTACCTTTGAAAGATCAATAGCTGTTGTACCCTGTTTTTGTACAACCTGAACAGTCAGTGACTGTTCTTTATAATACCATTTAATATTTTTCCCAGAAATATATGTCAGTTTATGGTTTGTTTCTGAGATTGGAGGAATGTTAATCTGGGTATTCCATTGCTGTAACAAATCACATCCCCATAAATTCATTGCTATATTAGCTACATATGGCTTTAATTTTCCTCTCTGTCCTTCTGGCCATATACATTAGACCCATCTCATGTTTTGTTTTGCCTGAGATAAAGTTCCAATCCCTAAATGCTAAACATCTACCTCCTGAAGAGGCTAGTTTCAATGCCAAGATTATGGGGCATTTATTGTTACATCTGCCCTTGTGTTTACAAGATCTTCAATTACAATGTCATTTATTTGTAAACCTTTAGCTTTGTTCTTTGATTATTTATAGATATTTGCCAAAATATTTGCTTTATGGTTTCTCCTGAAATTTTTGTTTTATCCTCTAAAGCTCTTCTATCATCCAGAGCTGTATGGTTTTTTACAAGAGGCATTAAGTCCTTTAATTTCTTGGGGAAGGAGTTTCCCCCACAGTGACAGGGAATGACTGAACCAAGTTTGATATAGGGACCTGCAAGAGGCCTTCCAAGGCATTTCTCAATGGCAAAGGGTTACCCAGTCTACCCCTTGTTGATCTGCATTCATTGGTTCAATGTCTGCCTTTGCTACACCTTCCGCATACTCCAGAAGGGAAGGGTCTTCTGTTTGGATTATTCTTGAAAAAACATTGTTTCTAGGAATGTCCTGTTTACAATCCCTTTTTAGGTGACCTTGTTTGCCACAATTAAACCACCTGACATCTTGATTTTTCTTCAAGACTCTGGAAATTATCTCTCCTATCCAAGTGTCACCATGGTTATGAGATTCAATATTGACTATATCTCAGATCCATTCCTCTATGGGTGCTGATCTTGCCTTTAAAGGACTAATCACCCTTTTACATTGTGAATTAGCATTTTCAAAAGTCAAAGATTCAATCATTATTTGTCTACCTTCTGATTTTGGTATCATTCTATTTACTGCTGAAGTCAATCTTTGTAAAAAATCAGTGGTTTCATTTGGGCCCTGTATAATTTTAGTAAATGACTGGATTCTCTTTCCAACTTCTTCAATTCTGTCCCAAGCATTCAAAGCTACTGCATTGCATAAAGCCAGGGTGTGGTCATCATATAGAAACTGTCTTTGTACACCAGCAAAAATGCTTTCTCCAAGAAGTTGGTCTTGGGAGATTTCAATACCTCTAGCCATACTTCATTGTTCAATGGTCCTAGCCTCATCTTTCCACCAGGTCCTCCACTGTAATTGAGGACCAGGTTCCAATACTGCTGTAACCAAGTCTCTCCAGTCTTGTGGGACAATTCTGTTCCTAGCTGACCATGAATTTAACATCTGCTTCACAAAAGGCAAATGTATATCATATGAGACTATCACTTCCATAAATCTCCTCAAATCTAACATTTCCACAGGAATCCAGTCAGCTCTTACACAGCCTTGGAGATACCTATCATTTGGTGGTTGTTCCTGTAAGGTGACTGGATAAATTACGGTTGGTTGTTTGAAAACCTTGGGCTGTTCCTATTTAATTTTATAATGCAATTGTGATGTTTCTTCTTTAAATTTCTCTGTCTGGGTCTGAATATCTCTATGATCTGTTTTAATAAGTTTTCTAAGGCTTTTATCTTGGCACGCATATCAACCAACTTTTTTAGGGATAAACTAAGAATTATCAAACTGACAGTAAGGATTATCAAAATGATAATTAACATTATGTCAATCCCAGTTAAGTTGATCATCCCTTCATTTAATTGTTCCATTTTTCAATCATCCATTGTGTTATCTTACAGAGATCTAACTCTTTCCATCATAATAGTGTTTCCCTTTTTTTTTTTTTTTTGGTTTTTTGAGACAAGGTTTCTCTGTGTAGCTTTGCACCTCTCCTGGAACTCACTTTGTAGACCAGGCTGGCCTCGAACTCACAGAGATCCGCCTGCCTCTGCCTCCCAAGTGCTGGGATTAAAGGCGTGCGCCACCACCACCTGGCATGTTTCCCATTTTTTTAATGTGAGAAAAAACTCTCTCTTTTAATTAATTCTTCCCTTTAAGAATTCCAAATTGTCTTACCAAATCTGCTGACAATGACAGTGAAGTGTGAGGCTGATTGCTGCCATATGAAATCTCAGACCAAATGGGAATGATCCTGTCTCTACAAATCCTAAGACTGAATGGGCCTGAGATCCTGTCTCCACCCACCTTATATTCCTGTCTCCACCTCCCAATTGTTCTGGGATTAAAGGCATGAGATCCAAAGTGCTGGGATCAAAGGTGTGAACCACCACCACCTGGCTCTGTTTCTCTTTTAGACTGGTTCAATCTCCTGTAGCCCAGGGTGGCCTTGAACTTCTGATCTTTCTGCTTCCTCTTCCCAAGTGCTGGGATTAAAGGTGTGTCCCACCACTGCCTGGTCTCTATGATTAACTAGTAGCTAGCTCTGCCCTCTGATCTCCAGGCAAGCTTTATTTGTCAGAACACAAACATACATACAACAGTTATAACTCAAGTGAACTTAACAGCCATCTATAGAACATCTCACCCAAACACAAAAGAATATATCTTCTTTTCAGCACTGCATTGAACCTTCTCTAAAAGTGACCACATACTCAGTCACAAAGCAAATCTCAACAGATACAAAAAAAAATATTGGAATAACTCTCTGTATCTTATCAGATCACCATGGCTTAAAGTTAGAATTCAACAACAACACAAATTACAGAAAGCCTACAAACTTATGGAAACTGAACAATGTGCAACTGACTCACCACTGGATCAAGGAAGAGAGAAAGAAAGAAATTAAAGACTTCCTAGAATTCAATGATAATGAATGCACAATATAAACAAACTTATGAGACACTATAAAAGCAGTGCTAAGAGGAAAGTTCATAGCTTTAAATGCCTACATAAAGAAGTTGGAGAAATCTCACAGTAGTGACTTAACAGTACACCTAAAAGCTCTAGAACAAAAAGAACCAAACTCACCCAGGAGGAATAGATGCCAGGAAATAATCAAATTGAGGGCTGAAATCAATAATATAGAAACAAAGAGAACAATACAAAGAATCAATGAAACAAAGAGCTGGTTCTTTGAAAATATCAACAAAGATATACAAACCCTTATCAAAACTAGCCAAAAAGCAGAAAGAGAGCATCCAAATCAACAAAATCAGAAATGGAAAGGGGGACATAACAACAGACAATGAGGAAATCCAGAGAATCATCAGGTCATACTTTGGAAACCTGTAGTCCACAAAATTGGAAAATCTAAAAGAAATGGACAGTTTTCTGGATAGGTACAACATACCAAAATTAAATCAAGACCAGATAAACAATTTAAATAGACCTATAACTCCTAAGGAAATAGAAGCAGTCATTAAAAGTATCCCAACCAAAAACACCCAGGACCAGATGGTTTCAGCACAGATTTCTACCAGAATTTCAAAGAAGAGTGTAGCATGAATCTTAAAGAGTCTTATTAATAAAACAAACCTGGAGTGAACACTGGAAGATCAGAGAGACAGAACAGGCCACAGCTAACCTCACCTCGCCAATTCCTCAGCTGATTCTGTTTCCTCAGACTGGAAGCTTCTATGTCCTCATATCTGAATGGCTCTCAGCTGAACTGTTGCTCGAAAGCCTGAATGCTTAACCAGCCAAATGCTTAACCAGGCCAAATGCTTCTAGTTTCTGGTCCTCATGCCTTATATACCTTTCTGCCTTCTACCACCACTCCCTGGGATTAAAGGCTCGCTTTCTGGGATTAAAGGCATGAGTCACCATGCTTGGCTCTTTCCAATGTGGCCTTGAACTCACAGAGATCCAGAGGGATTTCTGTCTCTGGAATGCTAGGATTAAAGGTGTGTGCTACCACTGCCTAACCTCTATGTTTAATATTGTGGCTGTTCTGTCTCTGACCCCAGATAAGTTTATTAGAGTGCACAGTATTTTGGGGAATACAATACCACCACAGAAGAGCTAATACCAATACTCCTCAAATTGCTTCACATGATGGAAACAGAAAGAAAACTGTCAAACTTTTTTTATGAGCCTACAATTACCCTGATACTCAAACCACACAAAGATGTAACAAAGAAAGAGAATTACAGACCAATCTCCCTCATGAACATTGAGGCTAAAATACCGGTAAACTGAGTCCCAGAACACATCAAAAAAATTATCCACCATGATCAAGCAGGCTTCATCAGAGATGCAGGGGTGGTTCAACATACAAAAATCTATCAATGTAATACACCATATAAACAAACTGATGTAGCATGAATCTTAAAAGGGTCTTATTAATAAAACAAACCTAAAGCTAGGTATTGGGGTGAATGCTGGAAGATCAGAGAAGCAGAACAAGCCACAGCCACCTCACCTCGCCAATACCTCAGTTGATCCTGTTTCTTCAGACTGGAAGTCTCTGAGTCCTCATCTAGAATGGATCTCAGCTGAACTGCTGCTAAAAGCCTAAAAGCTTAACCAGCTCTAGTTCCTGGTTTTTCATGCCTTATATATCTTTCTGCTTTCTGCCATCAGTTCCTGGGATTAAAGGCGTGTGAGTCACCATGCCTAGCTGTTTCCAGTGTGGCCTTGAACTCAGAGATCCAGGTAGATCTCTGCTTCTGGAATGCTAGGAATAAAGGCATGTGTGCCACTATTTTCTGGCCTCTATATCTAGTGGCTGTTCTGTTCTCTGACCCCAGATAAGTTTATTAGAGTGCACAATATTTTGGGGAACACAATACCACCACAAACTGAAAGACAAAAAAAACCACATGATCATCTCATTAGATACTGAAAAGGCCTTTGACAAAATCCAATGCTCCTTCATAATAAAGGTCTTGGAGAGACCAGGGATACAAGGAACATGACTAAACATAATAAAGGCAATTTACAGCAAGCTGACAGCCAACATCAAATTAAATGGAGAGAAACTCAAAGCAATTCCAACTAAAATCAGGAACAAGACAAGGCTATCCACTCTCTCCATATCTATTCAATATAGTACTCAAAAGCTCTAGCTAGAGCAATAAGACAACAAAAGGAGATCAAGGGGATACAAATTGGAAAGGAAGAATTCAGACTTTCAGTATTTACAGATGATAAAACAGTATACATAAGTGACCACCAGGGAACTTCTACAGCTGATGAACACCTTCAGGATACAAGATTAACTGAAAAAACATCAATAGCCCTCCTATATACAACTGATAAATGGGCTGAGAAAGAAATCAGAGAAAACAACAACCTTTACAATAGCCACAAATAATAATATAAAATATCTTGGTGTAACTCTAACCAAACAAGTGAAAGACCTGTATTACAAGAACTTTAAGTCTTTGAGTAAGGAAATTGAACAAGATATCAGAAAACTGAAAGATCTCCTATGCTCTTGGAGAGGTAAGATTAACATAGTAAAAATGTCAATCTACAGATTCAATGCAATCCCCATCAAAATCCCAACACAATTCTTAACAAACCTTAAAAGAACAATACTCAACTTCATATGGAAAAACAAAAAACCCAGGATAGTCAAAACAATCCTGTACAATAAAGAAACTTCCAAAGGTGTCACCATCCCTGACTTCAAGCTCTACTATAGAGCCATAGTAATAAAATCAGCTTGGTATTGGTATAAAAATAGACACATGGATCAATGGAATTGAATTGAAGATACTGACATAAATACAAACACTTGATTTTGCACAAAGAAGCCAAAACTGTACAATGTAAAAAAGAAAGCATCTTCAACAAATGGTGATGGCCTAACTGGATGTCAACATGTAGAAGAATGGAAATAGATCCATATCTATCACCATGCACAAAACTCAAGTTCAAGTGGATCAAAGACCTCAATATAAAACCAGTTACACTGAACCTGATAAAAGAGAAAGTAGGGAGTAGTCTTGAACGCATTGGCACAGGAGACCACTTCCTAAATATAACACCAGTAGCATAGACACTGAGAGCAAAAATTAATAAATGGGACCTCCTGAAACTGAGATGCTTTTGTAAGGGAAAGGACATGGTAAATAAGACAAAACATCAGCTTACAGAATGGGTAAAGATCTTTACCAACCCCACATCTGACAGAGGGCTGATCTCCAAAATATATAAAGAACTCTAGAAATTAGACATCAAAATACCAAATAATCCAATTAAGAAATGGAGTACAGATCTAAACAGAGAATTCTCAACAGAAGAATCTCAAATGGCTGAAAGACATTTAAGAAATGGCTCAACATCCTTAGTCATCATGGAAATGCAAATCAAAATGACTCTGATCTTACACCTGTCAGAATGGCTAAGATCAAAAACACTGAGGACAGCTTATGTTGGAGAGGATGTGGAGTAAGGGGAACACTCCTCCACTGCTGGTGGGAGTGTAAACTTGTGCAGCTACTCTGGAAATCAGTATGGCGGTTTCTCAGAAAATTGGGAATCAAACTACCTCAAGAACCAGTGATACCACTCTTGGGCATATACCCAAAGCCTGCTCAATAATATCACAAGGACACTTGTTCATAGCAGCATTATTCATAATATCCAGAACCTGGAAACAACCTAAATGTCCCTCAACCAAAGAATGGATAAAGAAAATGTGGTACATTTACACAGTGGAGTATTATTCAGTGGTTAAAACAAAAACAAACAAACAAAAAAAACAATGGCATCATGAAATTTGCAGGCAAATGGATAGAACTAGAAAAAAATCACCCAGACCCAGAAAGACAAACATGCTATATACTCACTCATAAGTGGATAGTAGATGTAAAGCAAAGGATAACCAGAGTACAACCCACAGCCCTAGAGAAACGAGGTAACAAGGAGAACACTAAAAGGGATGTATTGGTCATCCTGGGAAGGTAAAATAGATGAGATCTCCTGAACTGGGGGCAGGGGTGAAACAAAGAGGAGGGGGTGGGAGATGGGTACATGAAGGATCTGGATGGTCCAGTTGGGGAAGGGATGGAGAGGGAGAGTAACAAAAGAGATATCTTGATAGAGGGAGCCATTGTTGGGTTAAAGAGAAACCTGGTGCTAGGGAAATCCCCAGGAATCCACAAGGATGACCCCAGCTAAGACTCCTAGCAATGGTGGAGAGGGTGTCTGAACCGGCCTCCTCCTGTAAGCAGATTGGTGACTACCCTAATTGTCATCATAGAACCTTCATCCAGTAACTGATGGAAGCAGATGCAGAGACCCACAGCCAAGCACTGTGTTTAGCTCCAGGAGTCCAGTTGAAGAGAGGGAGAGGGATTATATAAGCAAGGGGGTCAAGATCATGACAGGAAAGCCCACAGAAATAGTTGACCTGAGCTCGTGGGAGCTCAGCAACCCTAGACCAACAGCTAGGGAGCCTACATGGGACTGACCTAGGCCCTCTGCATGTGGGTGACAGTTGTGTAGCTTGGTCTGTTTGTGGGGGCCCTAGCAGTGGGACTAGGATCTGTCCTGGTGCATGAGCTGGCTTTTTGGAACCTACTCCCTATGGTGGGATGCCTTGCTCAGCCTTGATGCAGAGGGGAGGAGCTTGGTCTGGCCTCAACTTGGTATGCCATGCTTTGTTGACTCCCATGGGAGGCCTTACCCTTTCTGAGGAGTAGATGGTGGTGGGGGTATAGTAAGGAGGTGAGGGAAGGGAATGGGATGAGAGGAGGGAGGGGAAAACATGGTTGGTATGTAAAATAAATTTTAAAATTAATAAAACAATAGAAGGAAAATATTTATTTTTCTGTGTCTAAGTATTGGCCTAAATGTATACCATGTGAAAGCTTGGTGCACATAGAAGCCAGAAGAGGGTATCAGATCCCCTGGAAGTAGTATTACAGACTATTGTGAGTTGCCATGATGGTGCGGGAAACCCCACCATTGTCCTATACAAGATTAGCCAGTGCTTTTAACCATCGAACCATCTCTCTAGCACCCATATTCAATTTTTTTTTGAGACATGGTCTCTCTACATAGTCCTGGCTGTTCTGGAACTCACTATATAGACCAGGCTGGCCTCAAACTCAGAAAACCAGCTGCCTCTACCTTCCAAGTACTGGAATTAAAGGTGTGTGCATGCCACCATCATGCCTGGCTGCACATTCAGTATTCTTAATGACAGTGGTACTCTGGTGTTGTTACTCTGAAACTGTGTTGTATGAAGTGTAGAATACAATTACTCTGTAATTATACTGTTGCCTACAGGACATTTAATCATTCAAGTTCAAGTTGTCAGTTGTGAGCAGTAATTCTGATCACTGGTGATTAACTTTTATGTCAAAACTTCTAAAGACTTATGATGCATTAATTAAGTCAGTCAACCAGACTATATGGGCCTCCAAGGTTGATAAAGCATTAGCATGCAAAAAGAAAAATGCAAAGGACTAGAGAGATGGTTCACCAGTTAGGAACACTGTCTGATTTTGCAGAGGACCTGGGTTTGATTTCTAGTACCTACACAGCATTTCACAACCATCTGTAACTCTACTTCCAAGGGATTCTGTGCCCTTTTCTGGCCTCCTTGGGAATTGCATACAGGAGGTACCCAGATATGCATGCAGGCAAAACACCCCTACATTTAGAATCGTTTTTAATTTTTTTTAAAAAAAGGAGGAAAAGAACCTTATTGACATCAAATTTCTTCAGTAAATATAGAAAACCCAGCAACAAAAATGACTAGAACAAAGAATGAAAATGTAGTTTATAAGACACTTAATAGAAACAAGACAGGAGAACTGTTGTCAATTACAGAAGAATCAGATACATGCAACCAAGTATAATATGAGGACTCTGAATTCTCAATTTAACAGACATTAAATAAGAAGACATTTTTGAGATAATTTGGGAAACTCTGAAATGGAATAATTATGCCTGAATATAATTAGCACTCAGAAATATTCAACAATTGTTGCAATTATGTAAAACAGTGGCACTGTTTTTGTCTTGTTTTTCTTTTTTACAATTATTTAAAGAGACACATACAAACAAAAATATACATATTAATGAGACACTATGTAATGTCTTGCTTAATATGCACTGGGTGATGTTTAGGTCCAATTAAATGTATCTCCTCAAACATCTACCACTTCTTTATGGTAATAACTTCCAAAAACCTTTCTTCTAGCTTTTTAAAATTATTTTATTACATTTTTATTTATTTATGCTGTGTGTGTGTGTGTGTGTGTGTGTGTGCCACAGCTCATATGTGAAGGTCAAAGGATAGCTTGTAGGAGAGAGAAAGTTCTCTCCTACCATGTAGATCCCATCCCAAACACTTCTTCTGTCTTTGTTAAATGCTTGGTACATTACTAGCTGTATTCACTTCTACAGCTGGAATGTCTCACTCCTATCTAATTATAACTGGGCCATGAACCATTCTTTCTCCACTGTTTCCTCCAGCCCCAATCTCCCAGGCCTCTGATAACCACCATTCTAATCTCAACTTTTATGGGATCAACTTTTTTTTTAGATTCTACCAGTGAGATCTCAAAACACTAATCTTTCCCAGCCTGGCTTGTTTCCCTTAATGTTATCTCTGTTCATGTTTCTGGAAATGAGAGAATTCCATTTTTTCATGGTTGCATTATTCTGCTGTGTGTATGTACACGTTCTTTAGTCATTCATCAGCAGACAGAAATGTTACTATTCTTTGGCTACTGTGACAAGTACTGAAATTAGTGTGGGATTCAGACATCTGTAGCTTTTATTGGAGACAGTCCCACGATCTTGCCCTGGCTGAGTGTCAACTCATGATCTTCCTGCCTCAGTCTCTCAAGTGTTATAATTAGAGGCTCTCCAGATGTCTCTTCAATATACTGACTTCATTTCCTTTTAATGTATATGAAGAGGCAGGACAATATGGTATCTCCCTTTTCTGTGCATCCTCGTCAAAATGTATCAGTCACTCTTCCTGGAATAGGCATCACCCTCACTGTGCTTTGATGTGTTTCCGTGAGAGTGATATTGAACATTTTTCATAGACCTGTTGGTCATTTATGTTTCTTCCTTTGAGAAATGTCAATTTGCCTCAACCGCCTGCTTTTGAATCAGGTAATTTGGGGGTTGGGCTATTAAGTTTTTACAGTTCCTTATACATACTGGATACTAATCCAACTATATAGTCTTTATAGTTTCTCCCATTTTGTAGGCTGCATTTTACTTCCGTAACCAATTCTTTTCCTAAATACAAACTTCTGAGTTTCATAGAACCCCACTACTTTTGCTAACCTCTATTTTGGGGGTCTTCTCAAACAAAAAACCTTGCCCATTCTACTTTCCTGTTTTCTTCTAGTAGTTTCACAGTTTGGGATCTTACATTTAAATCTTCTTTAATCCATTCTGAGCTGATACTTGTTGGTGTTCCTGGTGAGAGACAGGGGTCTAACTTCATTCTGCATGTTAATTCCCAACTTTCCCAATAACATTTATTGACAAATTGTCCTTTCTCCAGTACACACTCACACAGCTTCCTTGACAATCTGTTGGCTGTATATATACCAGTTTCTAGGCTCTCTGTTCTGTTTCATGTTTTCCTGTGTACTACAGCTTTGTGAAGTGTTTTCAAGTCAGATAATACAATGCCTCCTGATTTGTTCTTTTTGCACAAAATAGCTTTGTGTGTGTGTGTGTGTGTGTGTGTGTGTGTGTGTGTGTGTGTGTGTGGTAGCATATGTATTTTAGGATTATTTTCTCTGATTTTATAAAAGGGGAGGGGGGAGTCACTGATATTTCCATAGGGGTTACAGTGAATCTCTCCCATCATCTTGGACAGTATATTTGAACTGTCTTTTAAGACTTTGTTGCTTTTTAAAAAATCATCTCTTTAAGTTTCTGTTACAGTATTGAAACATTTGTGTTTTTCTTTAAGCTCACTGAGATTGTAAAAGCTGTTGTTTCAAATTCTCTAAGAGTTCTCCCACACTAGACATCTGGTGGGTTTCTGGCACCTCATTTAGGTGAGGCCATGGTTTCCTCAAAGCTCTTGATGCCTGCTGGTGTGAGGCATTGTGAAGGGGTAAGCACTTCCCTCCCCTTCCTAGTCTGGTTTCGTTTACTTGCCAAACCTAGATTTCTAAGCAGCTGCTGCTTTCTGTCTATCTCTCTGCAGTCATCTCACTATTTCAGCACAGGATAATGCCCTGGTCCAAACGTTCCAAAGGGCTGCAGCTAACACTACTGTGGTGGTTTGAAAGAACATGCCCCCCAAAGGGAGTGGCACTATTAGGAGCTGTGGATTTATTAGAGGAAGTATGTCACTGTGGGGGTGGGCTTTGAGGTATTTTTCTCAAGCTTCACTCAGTGTGTCAATCAAGATGTAGGACTCTCAGCTCCAGCACCACATCTGCCTGCACACCACTATGCTCCCTGTCATGATGATAATGGACTGAACCTCTGAAACTGTAAGCAAGCCATCCCAATTAAACGTTTTCTTTATAAGAGTTGCTATACACAGATTAATAGTTATGGGGTGAGTTAAGTTATAAGAGCTAGCTAGCAAGAAGCCTACCATAAGTCACACAGTTTGTAAATAATATTAAGCCTCTGAGTGATTATTTTATAATCACCACAGGGCTGGGTGGGACTGGAGAAAACCAATTTGCTTTTGGTCATGGTGTTTCATCACAGCGATAGGAACCCTAACTAAGACTGCTGGTGAGAGCTCAGTGCCTTTAGTGGCCACAGGTGCAACATTGGAACCTCAGGGTAGGCTGTCCACAGTCTTTCTTCCCAGAGCTGAACAGAATCCTAGTAATAGTGTCTGAGCATGTGTTAACTGTGGCATCAGGCTACCTTAGCCCCAAGAAGAGGCTGTAGACAGGGATGCTCTCGAGGTACTCTCCTGGATCTTTTTGAATAACACATCAATGTGTATTCAGACAGTGTTCTGAGATTGGACTGCTCTTTAGTATTGGAGCAATAGTTGTCTTAGTTAGGGTTTTTTATTGCTGTGGCTTTATCTGCATCCCATTACATGTTGCTCCTTTGGCAGCTGGCTTGCATCTCTCTAGACTCCACCTGTCTCTTCCTGTCTCTCTCCTTGGATTTCCCACCTGCCTCTAAGCTGCCTTGCCATAGGTCAAAGGAGCATATTTATTAACCAATGGGAACAACATATATTCACAGCATACAGAAAGGCATCCCCCAGCAGGGGAGGAAAGGATCTGTTTGGTTTACACTTCCACATCTTAGGCCATTGTTGAAGGCAGTCAAGATAGGAACTCAAAGACAGGATCCTTGAGGTAAGAGCTGATGCAGAGGCCATGGAGGAGTGCTGCTTACTGGCTTGCTCCTTGTGGTTTGAATAAGAATGGTCCCCATAGACTCATATATTTGAATGCTTAGTCACAAGGGAGTGAAACTATTTGAGAAGGATTAGAAGGATTATGAGTTGTGGCCTTGTTGGGGGTGGGATTGGAAGTTTCAAATAGCACACACCATGCCCAGTGTTTCTTTCTCTCTGTCTGCTGCCTATGGATCAGAACGTAGTGCTCAGCTACATCTCTAGTGCCAGAGTGCTACCACGCTCCCACGGTACTCCCACTGTGCTTCGACCATGATGATAACAAACTCACCCTCTGAAACTGTAATGCAAGCCCTAATTAAATGATTTCTTTCATAAGAGTTGCCTTGGTCATGATGTCTCTTCACAGCAATAGAACAGTAACTAAGACAGTCCTCATGGCTTCCTCGGCCTGCTTTCTTATAAAAAGCAGGACTACTCCCCCAGGGATGGCACCATCCACAGTAAGATGGGCCCTCCCACATCAATCACCAATTAAGAAAATGCCCTACAGGCTTGCCTACAGCCCAATTTTATGGAGGCATTTTCTCAATTAAGAGTCCTTTCTCTCAGATGACTTTAGCTTGTGTCAAATTGACATAAAACCAGCCAGCACACCACCAGAGCCCACTGCCTGCCAAGAATGCACAACTCTGGGGAGGAACCAATACCTACACTGCTCTGGGTAGACTTGTGGTCCAAAGTCAGGGCTACAGCAACAAGCCAGAAGTGGTTTTAGCCAGTACAGAATTCAACAGGCTTGGTAGCTTTTCTTCTTCCAGTACCAAAGCAGTTAGAGAAGCCCTATGTACAGGAAGGCCTGGTGATGAGAGCCACAAGAATCTGTCCACTGTTAGGTTCATCCAGCCTGGAACTAAGTTCTAGGGAAAAGTATTACATTGACTACCAGTCTCACACCCAGGGAACAGTCAGGGATCAGTGCTGAAGCCATGATGCAGCTGTCAGTGATCCAAGCCAAAGCACTTATGCAAACCAGAGGTGCAGGACTCTGCCTGTTCCCTCAGGAACTCTAGACTCCAGCTGGTGAGCACTGGCTTGGCAACAGCTGTTCTGCCAGACGTTAGGAGACAATAAAAGAAACAGCCCTTACTAGTCCACAGCTTCAGAGATCCTTTGAGTCTCTGGAGGATGCAAGTGCCCCAGGTTCATTTCAAGGCTGGAAATAGTGAAGGGCCAAACTACAGTTGGCCCCACTGTCACTAAGATTCCTTCCCAGGGGAGATATCAATAATGTCTACCCATTCTCCTAAGGTCCCAACAACAAAGTGCAACGTAAGTCTGCCAAAGTTCACGCTGAGGAACTGCTGAGTTTATCGGGCTTCCTTACAAAGCACAGGTGAGGGCTACTTACAGGAGTGTGGGTGCTCTTACCCCCAGGCTATACCCAGAAAGCCTTTACTCAGCAGGGATGAGGGCATCCTCACAGCTGCATAGATAGAGCCCCTTGCGTCAGCCCTAGTCTATATATTCCAGCCATGTGCAATTACACAGAGTCATTTATAACAGGAGATAGGAGCAGGTGGATACTCATGTAAGGGTCCCATGACTCCCCACGTCATCCATAAAGGGAGTGTAAACAGTCAACAAGCACATCTGGGGTGGTCTTCTTGCAAGGGGGTACAGCTGAACTACCCCAGATAGCAATTATTTGGCTCAGAGGACTGTCACTCATTCACAACGCCCACTAACACACAAGTCTCTAGCAAAGGCCAGGGCCTGTCCTGGGTTTAGGGCCTCCAGTGTATGTGGAGGGCTGGGTCTCACTATGGTGGACCTAGTACTGACCTCTAAGGCCGAGCCTGTGCCAGCTCTCGTGCCCCCCTCCCCAGAGGAGGGACAGGAGAGTCCTGTTCCCTGCTGTACTGCCCTAGGTTGAGGGGGGACGGGGTTGTTCTCATCACCCAGCCTGTCTGCAGGAACCAGCTGGGCATTAGGGGTCTGGGGGTTTTCCAAACACTGGCTTGCACTGAGGCAGACCTAGTACTGACTGTCCAGTCTAAAGCCTGAATTTTAGCCTCTGTCCTCTGGCAAAGAGGGTGGTGTAGCACGAATCTTCAAAGATCTTATTAATAAAAACAAACCCAGAGCCAGGCATTGGGGTGAACGCTGAAAGATCAGAGAAGTAGAACAAGCCACATACAACCTCACCTGGCCAACTTCTCAGCTGATCTTGTTTCCTCAAACTGGAAGCTGAACTGCTGCTACAAGCTTAACCAGGCTCTAGTTCCTGGTCCTCACGCCTTATATACCTTTCTGCTTCCTGCTATCACTTCCTGAGATTAAAGGTGTGTGTCACCATGCCTGGCTAGTTCCAGTGTGGCTTTGAACTCACAGAGATCTGGATGGATCTCTGCCTCCCAAGTCATAGGATTAAAGGTGTGTGTGCCACCATTTTCTGGCCTCTATGTCTGTCCAGTGACTGTTCTGTTCTCTGACCCCAGATAAGTTTATTAGGTGCACAATATATTGGGGGACACAATATCACCACAAGGTGGTATCTCCCTGGATGCTGAGCTGCTTGAGGTTAGGGGACGGGTTAGATACACAACTGTGTCCTTCCTGCTTTCAGTGACCCCTTTGTTACACTGAAAGCCGGCTCCATGGCCCCTCGCTTGGCTTCCCCAGCACTTGGGAAGGTAATCTGTAGTCTGAAGGATGTTTGACGTGGTATGTCTGTGGGAAGACCACCACTAGAGATCTCCTCAGCTGCCACCATGCTCTACCCTAGTACTGCATTTATGTTCTCTACAGCCATCTTTTCCTGTCAGAGACGCACACCTAAGGATTTTTAAAAAATTAAGTGTAACTGAACATTTCCTGTGTCCCAGCTGAGAGATTCTTCTGTCCCATATCAGAAATAAGTCAGTCCTAAGATTGGTCTTCCAATACTCTGACACAGAGGACAGAAGGGAAATAAACTAGACACGCGATGGGACAGCTGTCGTTCAGGCTGGTTTGCGGCATTGACTGTGATAGTCTCTCACTTTCCTGTTATGTTTCAACTTTTCCATCGTGAGAAGTTCCCAAGTATCCTCTCTTGTCATTAGTAGGCACATATGGAGATTTTTTTTTCCTAAGAAATGGGAATTGAGTCCGTGGGGTTACTCTCTTCCTCACAAAGGTTGAGTCTCTCATCTTGGGTTGCATAATTAAACATCTTTCTGTCTGTGGTTATGAAAGCAATTTCAGCTTTTTAAGAGCATCTTTTTGGCTTGCCCAGTTCCCTATGTCCAGTCTTCTAAGTGACAAGACACATTATATTTTATGAACAGGCAGATATAGGCAGCCCTACTATGTAGAACTATATAGTATGAGATTGTAAAATCCTGCAAAGCAACCTTAAGCAATGTGAGATGTAATATTTTGTGACCTTTAAATTTTTGAAAAATCAGCCAGGTGTGGCAGCACATGCCTTTAATCCCAACACTCGGGAGGCATAAGCAAACAGACCTCTGTGAGTTCAAGGCCAACCTGGTCTACAAAGCAAGTTCCAGGACAGCCAGAGCTGTTACACAGAGAAATTATGTCTTGGGAGAAAAAAAGTAAAATCAATAAAATAAAGCTAATAAATCATTTTAATAAAATCATTTAAAATAAAGCTAATATTACTACACAATGATTTGAATGTCAAATTCACTGAGGATTAATGTTCATTCTTCAATGTTGTTATTTTTAATGTTTTTTTCTGAGTGTGAAAGAGTGAATTAATCCACATCCAACCTAGGCTGAGCTCTCTAATTGAGCAACCCGGAGCACCTGGAAATTCACAGTTTTATATCTAAGACGTTTTCTTCAATGTTGATGAAAGGTCAAACCTCATAGTTACTTTTTTGTCAGCTTATATAGTATGTGTCCTATACCTTGGTAAATTACCACACTCCTACCAAGGTCTGAATCAGCTTCCGTCATTTTCCCTTTTGTGCTTTAATATCACAAAGCATATCTATTTTCCAGTAGAACTTTAGGTTTGAACTGTTGATGCCTCTTGGAATTCTTCCCAGTAGTTTAAAGATTCCATAGGGACTTCTACAGACATTGGTGCAACCTGATTTCATGTCTTCTGTGATCCTTGTCAAAATACTGGCCATGAAGTTTACTCTCTCTCTCCATCAGTGTTTTCAAACATGTTAGCCTGTTTACAGCAATGGGTTTTTTTTTCAATCAAAATAACATTGAAAGCAAACTTACTCTAGAGAGAAAAGATGGAAATGGAGAGCCCAGAATCCTGTCCCCTGCACCTCTCTTTTAGTCCCTGAGGTTGTCCCCAAATATCTCCAAGAACATAGCTTGCAGATATCTGCACTCTGTAGTAGATCAAAGCTCTGTAGTTGATGAAGTGTTACTTAATCTACACACCATAATGCACATCAGTTCTGATCAGATGCATGGGTTCTAGCCCATGCACTGGTGCCTCCAGCTAATCCCAGACTTGGCAGAACATCCCAGTCCTCTGCATCTGTTTCTCTGTTGCAGAACACTGAGGATTAAGGCTAACCACAACCCATCCCTGTAGCAAGAGTTTTCCTGCCTGGCCCACGGTCAGGATAAATCTCTTTCACCTGCCAGTCCCATAGCCGCTCAGACCCAACCAAGTAAACACAGAGACTTATATTGCTTACAAACTGTATGGCCGTGGCAGGCTTCTTATATCTTAAATTAATCCATTTCTATAAATCTATACCTTGCCACATGGCTCGTGGCTTACCGGCATCTTTACATGCTGCTTGTCCTGGCGGTGGCTGGCAGGCAGTGACTCCTTCTGCCTTCCTGCTCTTTTAATTCTCTCTGTTAGTCCCGCCTATACTTCCTGCCTAGCCACTGGCCAATCAGTGTTTTATTAGCAACACATTTGCCATACAGAACATCCCACAGCACATCCCTGTGTTCCGGTGTCTCAGCACTTACTTTGAATATGACTGTGATTGCAATTTTCAATGTCCAACTTTACTGAGAGCCCCCAAGTTTTACTTGGGCTTACACAGGCCATATCCCTGGCATTACCAAATGCCATACACTGTCCTAAGCATATCTAATTTTTGTTTACATTTCTCTCTCCATGTAATTTTTGCCAACACACACACACACTGCTCTAAAAATCTCCAACTCCTCTATTTCTCCCATTTCTCTTTAGAGGAGTTGCTGGAGCAGGCTCTTCATTTCAGGGACAACCAGACCTGGTTTTCAAGTTCAATCTCATTAACATATTGGTTATAACTTTAAAGGAATGATTCCCTGTATCCTCATTTGTTGGGGCCACCAGCAGACAGTAGAGGGTGGAACACAAAAGGAAGAAACTAGGAAGGAAAGAGAATATCCCGCTTTAAAGAGTCCTCTGAGGCTTTTACTTTGTTTTTGAGAGGATCTTGCCAAGGAGCCCGAGTTGCCCCTCAATCTCTCCATCCTCCTGCCTCAGCCTCCTGAGATTACAGGGTGTGCTATTAAACCCAGCTTTCAGAATGCTATTTCTGCCCATGAGAGGAAGAGCAGGAGAATGGCAGACAGTCAGAATGGATGTGTTTGGTTCTGTGTGTGTTGGTATCACTTTCCTGAATGGCCTCAATTCAAAGGAGATTCTGATCTCATGCATCCTGCCCCCTGTAAAACCTAAAATCTGTTTGGGTATTTCCATCAGAACTTGAGATGTGTTTTGAAGTGCTTGATTAATTACCAGCTGGTCATCCAGTCCAAAAAGTTGTTCCAGGTAAGTTTCAGAAAGTCTTCGAATTTTTGGTTTCAGTGATGGATCAATGCACATGTCCCTTTAATAAAATTACAAAGCAAGGTAAAAATTAATTCCATTTTGAAGTAATTCTATAACTGAGTCACTAATTCTCGTGTGTGTGCATGTGGAGTGGGAGGGTACCTCCCCTGAGGAGGCAGGTCAGAATCGCCAGAACTTTCTGAGTTCCTGAGAACAGTGTGCCACCCTTTTCTCATCCTCACCTTGAAACATTCTGTCCTAGGAGCACAAATGGGAGCTTACTCTGTTCTCACACTGAGAAAATCAGTGAATATATTGTTCACATTAAATCTTGGGGACCTAACAGCCTATGGAGGGATTCTTTAACAAGTCCCTGATTTGAAACGTTCATTGGCAGGATCTTATCATGATACTATACAAAGTTCTTGGCCTTAAAATATTTCCCTATCACACAACAAAACAACACTTACCAAAGAAGGTTTTCCAGACCATTTTGAATGATGAATATGATCATGTGCTCTAAATACCTCAATGGATCCTCAGGACATGTCACAAGTAAACCACATAACAGAGCCTGGTAAGAAAAAAAGGAGGAGATAGAGCCAGTGTTTCTGCTTTCACTCAGGTGTCTCTTCGTATTTACTGTGTGGACATGCTGCTCAGTCAAATCAAAATTCAGTACACCTCATCTGTCCAAAAACTCCTACAATGACACAGGAGAAGTTGCTGCACAGTATTTTGTGCTACGTGAGAAATTTTTTGTACAAATCCAAAGATAGTTACAATGTTTAGATCCATAGTTTCTACCCCTTTTAAGAATGAGGAGCCGCTAGTCAGTGGTGGTCTTTAATCTCAGCACTCGGGAGGCAGAGGCAGGTGGATCTCTGTGAGTTTGAGGTCAGCCTGGCAAAAAAAAAAAAGGAACCATTTATTTATTTATTTTTTATTGATTCTTTGGGAATTTCACATCATACACCCCATCCCACTCATTTCTAAGTCCTTTCCTGTCTGCCCTCCTCCCTTGGGACCTCCTCCCAAAAGAAAAGTGAAAAAAAAAACAGAAATTAAAATTTTTTAAAAATCACTTCGTTCCTCTATCTTGCCCACCTCTCTATCACATATCCATTCATTGTAGTAGCACTGGGAGCTGCAGTGTGTCGCACAGCATACCCTTTTGTCCACTCAGCTTTACATGCACATGTTCATTGCAATTAGTCCTTGGTCTGGTAAGGAACCATTTTTAAGTTAAAAAAAATTACTCAAGTCAAATCATAAGGTGACTGATAAAATCCATGGTCAAAATCTACTGTGGAGATAAATGCAGTCTTCACCCCTCATCAAGGAAACTTCTCTTTGCAACAGACAGAGACCACTAACGAAAACCACAACCAATCAAAATGTAGTGTTGTGGAGCCCAGTCCCAATGGATACATCTATATAACACTCTCATGCCTAAAGCTCAGGGAACATTGCAGAAGAGGGTCAGAAAGACTATAAGGGACAGAGAAGCAGGCAGTTTGCTGTGGGAGTGTGTTTCTTAGTAACATCAGAAGCTACATCCATAAAGCCTCACCAACATGACTGCCCAAATATGAGCTGAACAAGGAGACACCAACAGACATGCACAACTTAGGGGAAAGCACACAAGGCCTCGACCCTTCAGAAAGAACTATAGCCAACTGAGAAACGCTGGGAGCAGGAGAGGTGGTCCTCCAGGGAAGAGGATACCAAATGGTTGTCCAGTGCCAGATGACCAGCCCTGAAAACATACATGGAAGTAACATTATACAGACTGAACAGATTGCATTTAGGAATAAATATACACATATAGTACAGATACATATATGCATGCAATAGCAATTAGTACAAAAGGCCATGAATTTGAAGGAGAGTAAGGAGGGGTATATGGCAGGGTTCAAAAGGAAGAAAGGGAAGGGAGAAATGTTGTAATTATATTATAATCTCAAAAATTTAAAAAAAGAGAAGAAAAATATTTAAATCTACTTTGGGGCTATGGCAGGGTTCAATGGCAGAGCCCTTTGCTAGAGCATGGTAAGGCCATGGATCTAGTTCTCAGCAGTGGGGGTGGGGGGCCTAGTGTAAATTGGAAAAAACATTAAAATGCATTTGTATTTTACCATCCATGATGTTTATAGAGAATATATATTATAGCATACATAATATATATACATATATACATATACATGTATATATGTATATATAGGGGAAATGTGCACACAGGTAGGCAACAAATAACTTAATAGATAAGTAAGCTAGTAATTGTTTATTATTAATAGATAATGTGCTTTAAAGCACATATGTAGAACACAGAAAGCTGCTGCAGTGTCATTTTCCCCTAGGAGATCCCTGTGAGAAAAAAAACTTCCCATTAAAATAGTATCAATGAGACACAGAATTACTGAACATCTCTGCACTTAGGGCAGAAAAGAAGGCTCACATTGCACAGCCAACAGAAACCACCTGGAAATTTATCTTGCTTTTCCTGGTTCCCTGTCTCACTTTAGGGTCTGCTGTGTGTGTCTCAGCAGGAGGGAGATTTTTTTCCTTTCCCTGACCCAGTGGCCACTCTTGTTGGCTTTCTCCTACTTCTTTGTTTCAGAAACAAAATATCCCACACCTTAGAGTTACACAGAGCAGTTGTTCCCACAGTCATGGACCAAGCACCAACAAACATAGATCTAGGGACTTAGGAGCTCTCACAGTGTCCCTCCAACAAACAGACAAAGAGAAGTAGAAACCCAGGAAATGTCCTGACTGAACTCTGTATAATGTAATCCTCCCTTTGCAACAGCTCCATCTCCCTCTTGGTGTGCAGCCTGGTAGGACCCTATCAGCAGGATAAAGGCAAAATGCCTCAGCTTAGACACAGATCCCTTCCCCCCCCCTCCTGTTGGAAATAAGATAATAAATTCAAGAGACTGTGAAAACAAAGCAATTTTAAAATACACAACTCATCAGAAAAGGACACCAACATAGAGAAAAGGCCAAAACTGCCACCCAGTAGCAGCTTTTAAAACCCTTTGACTGTCCTCTGTTCCTATTGGCAGGAGCATGCACCCTTCACAAACTCCAGAGACAAAAGGAGGGTGTGGGACTGAACAGAGTTCTAAAAAAAAATAAAAAATAAAAAAAAAATACAGGGCTAGTGAGACAGCTCAGCAGAAGAGTGCCCTCCTCTGTAGAGGACTCAAGTCTGTTTCCCAGAACTCGCTTAGGGTGTTGGCTTCTCCAGTTCTGGGGAACTAGCCCACTCTTACAGCCTTGGTGGGCACCCAGCACGCAGGAAAAACACCCACACATAGAAAAATAAATCTTTTTTTTTTTTTAAGAAAATGAACCATAACAACCTCTTAGGCTCCTCCTCAACCTTTCTCAGAAGAAGTTCAGCTACTCGTAGACTAAATACACAAGGTACCCTTGGTTCCCACCACAGCTGCAAGCTAAATTTTAAAAGGTGGTTACTACCCAAAAGGCAACAAGGGACCTAATAATGGGGCTAAATCCTTCTACTCCATCAGCTTCCTGAATGGCTGTGCTGAAAAGTCCATTTCTTTAGCACTTCGCTGTATGGGTCTACAAAGCTCAGGGGCTCCTGCCTTCCCCACTCTACAACCCACCTCCTCCTTCATATTTTGGTGTCTAAAGGATATTTACATCCCAAGCATTTGAATCTGTTACCTAGGGCTCTGTATTTTTAGCAAGCTCATTGAGAAGTTCCCAGGCACACAGAAGTCTGGGAGTTAGTGGAATTTAGTTTTACGGGAATTAAGAAAGTTAGGGACCGCACTAAGAAATATCAGAAACTGCATGTTGCTTTGTATTTCCAAGCTGTACAGATAAAAAAGCTGCTTTCCTAAAAATTTACCCTGCAGAAGCCTAGTCAAATTTAGAGGGTCTTTGAAATGGCAATATAGGCATATGGAGCTAGCAGAGTTGGAAAGTTTTTTGCAAAGAAATATGACTGTTCATTTATTCCTTGTTGTCGGATTTTCTTTTACTCTTTTGGGGGCCCCGCCACCCAGCTCCCAAATAAATCACGCATGAAGGCTTATTATTACTATAAATATCCGGCCTTAGTTTGACTTGTTTCTTGGCAGCTTTTCTTAACTTAATTTGCCCTGTCTACCTTTTGCCTCTGTGCTTTTTCCATTCTCTTACTTCTGTAAATCTTACTCTTATTCTGTGACTTGCTGTGTAGCTGGGTGTCTGGCCCCTAGGGTTCTCCTCCTTCTCTGGCTACTTCTTTTTTCCTAGATCTCTTCTCCCAGATTTCTCTTTCTGTTTATCCTCTCTGCCTGACAGCCCCACCTATTTCTCTCTCCTGCCTCACTATTGGCTGTTCAGTTCTTTATTAGAGCGTCAGGTGTTTTAGACAGGCAAAGTAACACAGCTTCACAGAGTTAAATGTAACATAAACAAAAGTAACATACCTTAAAATAATATTCCACAACAGTTCCTAATGGACAAAATAGCACAGCATGCAGTTTAAAAATTAATGAGTGGATGGCACACAGCAGCACGCCAATGAGACAGCGTGAAGAGTGAGTAAAGTATTTTCTGTTTGCTTGTTTTGAAGTGCTAGGGATGGAAGCCAGGGCCTTAGACAAGCTAAGCAAGGACCACAGAGCTAACTCCTCAATGCCATCAACACAAAGGTCTGGGGAGACGGCTCAGCAGACAAATGTACTTGCTATAAGAGAATGAGGGTTACCTCTGTTCTTGTTTCCTTAAGTGGGACAATGAGGTGTGTACGTCATAGGACCCTCATGAGGATTAAATGTATTAATATACACAAACAGCTCTGAAGTACATCTAGAACAGAATAAGCGCTTAGATAACGCAGCAAGCGATCGTCGGTGTCTTTAACTATCCACTGCTGTTTACCACCTCCACTAAAGGAAAAGTCCAAAGAAAAGAAACTCAGGAGAGTTCTGCACACCACTGAAAGTGCAATGTGACAACAAGGAAAAACCCTGAGTAACAGATTGTTCACCAAGCTAAATGGAAAAAGTTAGAGGGGAAAAACATGTTTAGGAAAAAATGGCAAGGAAAGAGAATGTCCTTGAACAATATATATATTGTTCAGATATAAACAACAAGATAGTTAGCTGCCTAGCACAGCTCTGGGTGGGGGGTGGCAGAGTAGGAACAGAGACTGGCTAACTTGTGAAAATCAATCATGTTTATCATGTCAGACACCCAGATACCAGCACAGTGAATGTGTTAACCACCTCAATGGTAACAAAAAACAATTGCTCTCAGAATGCAGCAATGAAAGCAGTTCTTGGATGCTTGTGCAGCCTGTTAGAGAAATATCCAAGTGGCAAGAAGAGAGGAAAGAGCTTACGGGTGGGGAAGCAGGAAAAGCCAAGCCCAGCAGCACAGGAAAAGTCACCAAGAGCCATGGATGGAGGCAGGAAGCAGCAGACAGGGTCACTCTGTGAAGACTGAGGAATTCTCCTCCAGACCCAATAGATCCCTGTCTCCTTTTATATCCTGCTGCAATAATAGAATATCACAGACTGGGTGAGTTACAAAGTCCCTCATGGCTTATGGTTTGCAGCCTGCAAAGTCCAAGCACATGGGGCCAGCACTTAGTGAGGACCTTTGTGCTTAGCCGCAGCATGCCCAAGGCTAGAGGGGACTGGGGGAGCAGAATTTGCTTGTATAACAACCTGTCCCGTGATAACTCAGTCATCCTGAGATCAGTCCATCTGTTAGGCTCATGGTCCACGGCCACAGCTGTTGTAAGAAGTCCCACTACCCCTCCACACTGCTGCATTGGGAGCTGACATTCTAACACATGAGCCTTGTAGGGACACATTCAAACCAGAGTCATTTGCAATGAAACCCTTGTTCTTGTGCTCCTTGCCCACACCATGTACTCACACAAAAGTATGCACGTGTGTAGCTTCCTACAGAACTGGCTATCATCTATTTGGAAATGGTTTGTTCACACATAAACACAGAAATATATCTTTTAAACAGACAATAGAATGAACAGTATAGATGTGTATACCCTTTGAAAAGAAAAAGAAAAAATGAGGTTGCTTTAAAAAGAAAAAGTGCCACTTGAGAATCAGAGTTCCAGAAAGCCCTTTACTTGCAATAAAAAAAAAAAATCTGAACATTGTTGAAAGCTTTTCCTACCCCTTCCCCAAGTCCCATGAAAAGAGCCAAAGTGACACCCCTCACCTCTGAGGTGGATGTGGAGCTACTATAACATTACTCCAGTGTATGTTTCATTTTATAATTCAGTAATGAACATTTGAAAATAAATCAGCTATGTGTACCAACGTTGCAGATGTCATGACTTTTTAACTTTAGAAGCTTTATAAAGTGTCCCAGACTATTAAAGGGAATCAACTGCTTTGACCACGTAGAAGGAAACTTGGGGAATAGAAAACACCTTTTGGGACCAACATGAGGGATCTATTTGAGCCAGAGTCCGACTGTGTTATTTAGCTGGTCTGAAACTTGTAAGATCAAGCAACTCTCCTGCCTCAGTCTCCCAAGGAGCCGGGACTGAAAGAATCCCACCATGCCCAGATCAGACTGCACAGGGGGAAGCAGCAGCCACTGGGATGGAAGAGAAGAACAACCATTTGAACACCTGCAGTCTGTGCCATCAGTGGATGGATCATCATATGTGGCTAAGCCGTAGGTAAAATAACTCCTGCAGAAATAAGGAACTGGCAGCATTCTGTATCTTTAGTGTGGCTTCTCCTTAGAATGACATCTGTGAAGCGGCTGGCTGGGCTGACGAACTCAGCAAAGATTTGTCCCCTGCCCCAGCCAAGAAGCTATCAACTTCTTACTCAAAGGTCCAGCAAACCAAGTTAGTGAAGCGGTCCCTCCTCTCCCAAATCAGCAGGCTGTCCCTCGCCACTTTCAAATTCCTGATTCTTGTATCTCTGGAAAATGTTTATTCCATGTTCCAAGGCAGGATTTTGCTATGTTCCCCAGGCTGGTGTCCCGGGCTTAAGCGGTTTTCTTTCTTAACCCCTCAAGTAGCCTGAAAGAGCTACCACTGTGCCTCTCCTTTGCGCCTGACCGGTATCTTGCCTTAAAACAAATACTCAATAACAGGATCCATGTAGCTTATAAATAAATGCATTTCTTTCAAGCACAAATTGACAACTGAATCTTGAAAGAAATGTAAACCATAAAAACTTTATAAAAAAAAAAAATCAAGAAAAATTCAAGTGGCTTTAGTCCTGATTTGCAACTGAAGTTCGCCCTCTGCTGGAAAGAGCCAGATTTGCATGTTTCTAGACAGGAGATTGAAATCCAACTTCACAATTAAAAATGTCGTTTCTTACTCTGATACAATTGCTATGTTTATTCGTTTAATAATTTTGTAGACAGTGTATCCATAATACATAGCTCATAGTTGGTCTCTCTGGAGCAGGCCTGTTTGTCAATAGGTAACATACCTAGTTCTACCAAGTAGAAAGTGAGAAATACATACCTATCTCTATTTTTTTTATGTACCCAAATCCTTCCAAAAGGGTATCATTGCATGGGCTCCTGTTTTAACAATCTGCTTAAGGGTATGAGTGCCTTTCAGAGTCCCTCCAAAAGACAAAGAGTGGGATGCTGGCACAGCAGGCACAGTGTCTGTGTTCTGAGAGAAAAGATGACTATAGTGACCCAGGAACAACCACAAGTATTCACGTTTCCTACAATTCCTTGTAGGTACAGCCCCTAAGTGTTGCCATTATGTATTTTTTTCTATTTGGAGTTTCTAAAATATATAGTTCCTGGACCATAAAATAATTTATACAAAGTAAATATTTTATTGCCCAAATGTCTAAGTATCTGACTATTTACTTCATTTGTTTAAAATATAAAACAAACACTTAAAAATATCTAGCTCTGGACTGAGGAGATAGCTCAGTGGGTAATGCACTTGCCTCACAAGATTTAGGGCCTGAGTTTGAATCCCCGGACCCATGTAAAGGCAGGTAAGTAGCACACACCTGTAATCCCAGCAGTCCTGGGATGGGGGTGAAGACAGGAGAATCCCCAAAACTCAAGGACCAACAAGCCTTGCCTCAAAGAACAAAGAGACCCTGTTTCAAACAAGGTAGAAGGCAAGAACTGATGTCCAAGCTTTCCACTAATGCACCATGACATGCATGTGCCACCCCTTATATACATGAACAAACACACCCAAAATATCTTAAAATACTCAGTTCCAAGATCTTTTTTAAAAGGTTATCACTATATTTTGTGTTCACATCTTTTGTGTAGACAATATACTTAGATTGCAAGAACATCTCACTAGATTCTAATGATGGGAAAGACTAGCTTGCTGTAAACATGAGAGACACAGAGAGACAGAGACAGAGAAAAAGAGATTATAACCTGACAGAATTATATTACTTTTTATTTTTATACTTTTAACATTTATTTATTCATTGATTGAGTGATTCATTTATTTACTGTGTGTGTGCATACTTTCAGGAGAGCAATTGAATAAGGTACCTGTAGTTGAACTCTGGCCTCAACATGGGTACATGCATCCTAGTGCAAATGCAAGTAAGACATTGAAGAGTAGTGAAATTCCACAGGAGGAAGAATCTTCTTCAGTGAACTGCCAAAGCTCAGCACTCTTTCCTAGCTCTGGGTCTAGAATGAGGACCAGGCTGTGTCCGGCTACAGGATGCTCCACCAGCAGTAAAAAGGGAAACCAGCCAGTGCTGGTGGCCTTGTCAAAGGATCAGCAGGTTGCAATTGAAGTTTAAGGTGTCAGCCCACAAGGAGGAAACTCCCTGATGTGTAAATCTCAGACAGGCAAGGCCCCAAGACCCCAGACCCCAGAATGTCTTTTTCTTCTTGTGGGAGGCCAGCTTCCAACTTTATAATGGTTCTTATGAGGAGAGAGGAATAAGAATATATTAGATAGAAAGACAGCAAAAAGAAGAAAGACAGAAACATGGGAGAGCTTCAGGAGGACCTGGGTCAATACCCAACAGCCTTTTCCGTTTATTCAAAAGGGCTTTTTATAATAATGCCAAGGAGTGGGGCAAAAGACCTCCCCCTTGCTAGATCAAAGCACATAGCAAAGCCAAGTGTAGACCCTTCCAAACACCTGGTAACCACACCCATGATCAAATCATCCCCTTGGTAATCAAATCATCTGCTTGGTAAAGCAAGCTCAGATTCTCAGACCCTGAGTAAGTTCTCACTAGGAAACCTCTCTGGCTCTCTACAACTCCCTCTTCTTAATATTTTAAAGGGTCCCTCAGAC
Organism: Peromyscus nudipes; assembly: GCA_902168325.1. NCBI lineage: Eukaryota > Metazoa > Chordata > Mammalia > Rodentia > Cricetidae > Peromyscus > Peromyscus nudipes. Next base: position 13,540 of record CABHPH010140663.1, on the reverse strand, counting down.
CCCTCACAAAGACTGTGCCTGTCTTAGGTCGTCTTCTTCTTTACTAATCAGCCTTACCCATCATGGAGATACACATTCTGTCTAGTGCAATCTATCTTAGGTTGGCAGCTAGCAAGAAGGACTTACCCATCTCTTACTATCAGCTGCTGGCAAGGGAAAGTACAGAGCAGGTCTAAATCAGGTCCCCACTAAGTGAATGCAAGTAGCTGGAATAACCACAGCAATCCCTATGGCTATCATACCCCCCAGTAAAGGAGTAGAGGATGACCAAGATGGAATGTCCTTTTTGAATGGGTCAAGATGTCTATAGCAGCCTGAGCTGCACCAAGTCCATTTTTAAATCAATAAACTCTTGATGCACCACATCAAATAAATCAGTAAACTCCTGATGCAGCTGCATCAAACCTAAAGACTCCCTTAGCTTCACCAAACCATGGTTCATTAATATCAACAGGTTAACATAATTCTAGCAAGAATATTACTATACATATTTACAATTCTTACAAACTTACATCCAAAAGCAAACTCTCAATAGGACTATTTACACTTTACAAACTTTAGCAAACATCTAAAGTGATCTCTTAACAGAACTATTTACATTTTCCTCTAACAAGACAGAGGGTCCATGAATCATGAGTCATCATAGTTAAAATTGTAGGCTGTAGCTAGAGTTTTCCTGCCTGGCCCACAGTCAGGACAAATCTCTCTCACCTGCCAGTAGGCGAAATAAAAAACTGTTGCATTTCTGGAGTTTGAAGATCAAAGTCAGTTCTGAGACCAGTTTTAAAGTTCCCCTGAAAGTTTGAAATCAGAGCCTAACTCATTAGTGGCTCTGGAGTCTTTGGATAGTGGCCCCTTTACCAAAACTTGTTGTAGTGCAACAACCCAATCCAAACAAGTCTCTGCATTTTCTGGTAGCCTTTCCTAGGATAGCTGCCCTAGGATGAAGGTGGAATTACCATACCGAGCTGCTGTAAAACTCTTCTAAAAGCTTTCTGCTCAGCTAGTAGGAATCGGGAACTTGTCTCTTAAAGGAGCCATGCATTAGTTTGCCACTAACAACCAGAAACTGTGTGGCTCTGGGCTCTGTTTGCTTCCAGCTTTCACAGACTCAGTATTATTCTGGGCATCTGGCTGTTCAATTACAGGGAACATTTAAAATCCTTGCACCTCCTTCCCTCTGCCAGCTGCTTCTCTAATACTGGCTTGAAGGGGAGACAGAGGACTAGCAGCAAGGGTTTGCCATGCTCTGGGAAGTTTGTGCACCAGGGCAATTATGGGCAACTTTATCATTCTGATACATGACCCCCCCAGGTGAGTCTAATTCTGCCACTGCAGAAGGAAGATGAGTACCCTTCTGAGGAGAGACCTGAAGAGCCTACAATTTTTGAGAAAGAGAAATTACTAAGTCTCTCGTGCCCCTCAATTCCTCCCTTGTCTTATTCCAAGACTTCTGTTCCTTAAACTGAGCTTCATGTGAAAGACCCTAACCCTTCAGGCTTATACCCCCAAGCCCCAGGAAATTAGGAACTAAAAAAGAAAACTAGTTCCCAGGGCAAGCTGACTCAATCATTATTCAATCATCCCTGCAACAATATAACAATGTAAAGAGATTTCTGTTAAGAGATGTGCTCAACTGTGACTGGGATAGTTGCAAGTGTTCCAGGAAGGATCACTGTGACCTTTGTGTAAACTCCACTCCTGCCCTGATACCCCCCTTGAGGTTTCAGGAAGAATGTGCCAATTCTCCCCCCCCACTTGAGGTTTCAGGAAGAATGTGCTAATTCTTCCTGTACAGGTACTGATGTAACTGTACCCACTCTGTGATCACTCTGTGATTGTATGGGAATTGTAATCTTGTGGCTTTTGTGGGTTTTTCCTTTAAAAGTGCCTATGTGACTTTAGTGCAATGCGACTCATGCTCTTTGAGCTGAGTTTGCCCGACTGTGCAGCCGCAATAAAAACCTCTTGCTATTGCATCAACTGGACTGGAGTCTGGGTTCTTGGGGCGCCCACTCGAGACCCTAACCTTTGGGGTCTAACATTGGAGGTTCCACCGAGATTTTGGGATGCCCCTGGACCCCCACTCTGCCAGTTGGAGGTAAAAACGAGCTCGATCTATATTTTATGTTATTGTGTCCTTGTCTTTTGTCTGGTTGATTTGGCATTTGTATTCGGTGCCTGCAGAAGTGTGCAGGACTTGTGTTTGGGACTTGTGTGGGAAGCAGACGTGCTTAGAGGTCCCCAAGTCCCCACTCTGGAGGTCTCCTCCGGAGTGATCTGAAGAAAGGAGATGAGTCTCTCCTTCCCTGGGGGAGTGAGGCTGTTCGCAGCAGCCACTCCCATTTGAATTTGAATTTGTAATTTGTACTTTTGGTATTGTAGCCAGATCAACTACCATGCGGACTATGTCTGTCTTTGTCCTCTTTGTGTTTTTTGGAGTCTGTCTTTGCCTCTCTCTCTCTCTCTCTCTCTCTCTCTCTCTCTCTCTCTCTCTCCATATGGGGCAACAACTAACTACCCCCCCCAAGTTTGACTTTAGATAACTGGAGAGATACCCTCGCCTGGGCTCACAACGCCTCTCTGGATGTCAAGAAAAAAAAGAAATGGATCACTTTCTGTTCCTCGGAATGGCCGGCCTTTGGGGTGGGCTGGCCAGGGGACGGGACTTTTAAAGCTGATATCATTTTGCAGGTGACCACACGGGCACCCAGATCAAGTGCCTTACATTTCAGTCTGGGAGAGTTTAGCCAGAGACCCACCTGCCTGGGTGAAGCCATTTCTCACTGCTTCGCCTGCCCCAGCAACTCTGGGACCCAGACCTCCCCCTCTCCCTTCTCAAACTCCCCTTACTCCCCTTGTCCCTTCAGCCCCGGCTGCCCTCCCTTTACCCTCTTAAGGAAAAGAACACCCCGCCCCCTCTGTCCTTCCAGAGGACCAGGGAGACTAATAATGAAATCACCCCCCCTTGCGGGAAGGGGCGTAAGGGGCACAGGAAGGAAATCCTCCAAAACGGCTCCAGAGGAGAACTCTCCCGGCTGAGACCACTCTTCCTTCCCGGAGCCCTCCCTTCCCCCAAGCAGCCACGGCTCCTGCCGTGATAGGGCTGGGAAGGGAGGAGACATGAGGACATCACAGGTCTATCCCCTTTATCCGCACATTCCCCCTCCCCACTTTCCAGCGGGAGCACCACGCGCGGCCCAGCACGCACAGAGAACGGGCTGCTGTTCATCCATGCCTGGGACCTTGTTCTCAGCGCCACAGTGGCTGCAGCGGGACTCGCGCTCCAGGTGGGCAGGAGCTAAAACCTGGTCAGGATCTGGCTCCAAAAATGGAATGTCACTCCCTATGTGAGTCTGTGGTACAATGCTGATGCAAATATAGATTTCTAGATTACTGAGAGGAATTACAAAAAAGACTTTGATATAAAAGGTTATAGAAGATCAGTAAACTGTTTGTTATGGTTTCTTATACCTGCAAATACTGAATTTGAAAGTTAATTCTGGTTGGTTTTCATCTTAAAAATGGCTAATGATTCTGTAAACTGCTTATGTGTGTATATGGACAGGTATATGACTTGGAAATGTAAGCAAGCTTTAACTGTATGTATGTATGTATGTATGTATGTATGTATGTATGTATGTATGTAACTTGGATCCAACTGTGTGTATGTGTGCAAGTAATTATTGTTAAAAAAAAAATATGTAATACCTAAGTACTTATGTCTTTACCAAATGTTCAACAAGTTTCTAGAAAATTTAAATAGATAACAACATGTTTAATAAATAAGATATTTGATAAATATTAAAGCTACACATCAATGCTTTTATACAGGAATATACCTTGCTCTGGCAGCTAAACTTTGTAATTTAAGATTTACCCATGTAAAATGATAATGATTTTAAAAACATAAAAGGATCATAGGAAACAGCTGAGGTTTGCAAATATATGGCAGGACTAGAGTTCCAAAAAGAGTCTGGTTGCAGTGATGGACCTTAGCAGTTTTAAAAATTGCCAGTGTCAGGTGATAATCACCGGAAGCACCAGCCATAATAAAATAGAGCAGGCAGGCTATGTATATGCTGCCAAAAGTAGGGTCAAAGAAGTCATCTAAACCTCTAAGTAAAAGAACCAAAAAGATTATAAATGAATCCCAGATATACATATTATGATGAACAGTTTTTATAGTTAAAAACCAATGACTTAAAATGTTTCTCCTTACCCAAGGTACATTCAGGCTTAGGAATGTTGTCTAACCTCCTTGTATTTGCTAAGTTTGTTATACTTGAGTTATTTAGATAAGCTGATAGATATATATGTCTTATATTGATATTTTGTTTTGGTTTCTTTACTGAACCTGTATTTGATGCTAGAAGAGCTTCAACTTAAAAGCATTGTTTTTCATAGTCAGTCATGAGTAATCAAGTTTCTTTTTAATTGTAGTCAGGATGAATAAGTACTGATGTAATATTACAGGGATGAGTTTACTCATTTACTCAGTCCCTTGCATATGTTTTCAGGGTTGAGCTTGAAACAAGTAATTGGAAACAAAGTTTGTCTATTCAGATACCTGCACAGCCCTCATACTTCAGAGATCTGCAGAATATGGCATTTAAATGTTGATCTAAAAGTTTATTATATCAGACAGGCTTCCAGATCCTAGCAGTGACCCAAGGTCTCCGAAGAAGATTACGTACGAGGCACCACACGTCTCTGCCTAGATTATGACAACACTGACCACAGGGCAAGATGCCCCAATGCAACGCCAGCCGCCAGGACCCAGCCCAGACTGTGGACAAGCAGTAGGACACTGGAATTGATTGCACCCTTTTGAAGGTCAGTCTTCCGTGTCCCTATTCCACAGGAAAAATACTCTGCCTTGTGGGCCTGATGGCAGAAAAAGATTGATGCTGTTCTGACTGGTGCCTCCAATGCTATGGAGACCTGGGTAGGGATTGGTCCCTGTAATTTATAGGATTGGAAGCTTCTTGGTCTGCACTCAGATGTAGTTTATCCTTCTCAGATCTCTGACAGTACTGATGGCTAGGCTAGCTCTAACTTTGTCAGCATGGCAGCATCTGACAACCAGATCCTTCTGCAAGGCCATAGCTAGCTTGTTAGCTCACTTTTAAAAAAAATGTTCTAAGATATAAAAGTTTAAGTCATAAAGGTTCAGATATGAGTCTAAAATGAGATATGTTTCAGATTACTCTCCTGTTCTATGGTTCAGAGCTTAACATTTAGGAGTCCTGATGAGCTGGTAGAGCAATGACTACTTACTGTTCAGTCACAAGCTCAACATTTTGGATTTGTTTTAGATGTCATCTAAATATGTCTAAATGTAAACCTAAAAGTGCTTCTCACCAGGCCAAAAATCTCTGTCCAAGTTATACCTGGCTTTCTGGACAGAAGAAAAATGCCCAAATCTGTAGTTCTTGTGGGGACTCAAAGGTATGTATGAGTCTACTTCTGCTGTTTTACAGATACCCATTACCTGCTTTGTCTACAATATGGATTTCAGTACAGATTGGTAATACCAATGTATCTAAAACTTTTATGTCATTTTGTAAGTAGGCCTCAAAGGATCAAAAGAGTCATGAAAACCTAGACCCACTTCACAGAGGTCAAAAGGACCCCAGATAAGTATTCCTGAAGATGGTATTTTTCCTCTCTCCTGGTCTTGGGACTACTGCTTTTCCCATTACTAAGGGTATGGACCTAAGGGTTCCAAATAAGTTCATAAATTTTAACTTCTGTTCCTAGTTTAAATTTGTCTCAACAGATTTCTACTTGGCTGGCAGACACCTCCAAGTTTCAGTTGCTGACTCCACTGCTCCAGACGACTATGGGCTCCAGACTTGCTAAAGGCTAACGTGGACCAGCCCAGCTAACATGATTCTTCTCTGTCCCTACGGGGTCAGGCAGCTACATGCTACTGACAAATGCCCCCTTGCCCAGTCTTTGACCAGTCTTTCAGCCTTTTGGGGGGGGCTGATAACAGCGCCCCAATGCCAGCTCGAAGAAGCTCCAGAAGAGAGCACGTCGTCCAATGTTCCCTATTCAGAAAAGGCTGAAATGCTGGGTAAAAAGAAAACTCCCTGACATAGAGACAAGATGGCTAACTATGCATGGCCATTACAGGCCATGAGTTATTAAAATAGGCCATGAGTTACTAAATTCCAGAAACCAGGAAATGTAATACCATAATTTTAAGATTAAAATTTGCCAAAAAGAAAATGGGGGGCCGGGCGTTGGTGGCGCACGCCTTTAATCCCAGCACTCGGGAGGCAGAGGCAGGCGGATCTCTGTGAGTTCGAGGCCAGCCTGGGCTACTAAGTGAGCTCCAGGAAAGGCGCAAAGCTACACAGAGAAACCCTGTCTCGAAAAACCAAAAAAAAAAAAAAGAAAATGGGGGAATGAAAGACCCTAACCCTTCAGGCTTATACCCCCAAGCCCCAGGAAATTAGGAACTAAAAAAGAAAACTAGTTCCCAGGGCAAGCTGACTCAATCATTATTCAATCATCCCTGCAACAATATAACAATGTAAAGAGATTTCTGTTAAGAGATGTGTTCAACTGTGACTGGGATAGTTGCAAGTGTTCCAGGAAGGACCACTGTGACCTTAACTCCACTCCTGCCCTGATACCCCCTTTGAGGTTTCAGGAAGAATGTGCCAATTCTTCCCCCCCACTTGAGGTTTCAGGAAGAATGTGCTAATTCTTCCTGTACAGGTACTGATGTAACTGTACCCACTCTGTGATCACTCTGTGATTGTATGGGAATTGTAATCTTGTGGCTTTTATGGGTTTTTCCTTTAAAAGTGCCTATGTGACTTTAGTGCAATGCGACTCATGCTCTTTGAGCTGAGTTTGCCCGACTGTACAGCCGCAATAAAAAACCTCTTGCTATTGCACCAACTGGACTGGAGTCTGGGTTCTTGGGGCGCCCACTCGAGACCCTAACCTTTGGGGTCTAACACATGGTCAAGAGGGGAACGGACCCTGAGTGATCGATTTTGTAAAAGCATCCCCATTCAGCAGCAGCTCTGGTGAAGTGGAGTGTTTTGTTCCACCCATATCTGCCTCAGGGAAAATTCCCCCCTGCCATTCAGGACTCATATCCAAACTGTCCCAAATTAGTGCCCACAGTCCAAAAGCTTCCACTGTGATCTTTTCCATCCCATGCTCCTCATAATGCTGTTGCATTTTGACTCTGGGTTCTCCCCCATGAGTCTGCTTCCAGAGTTCCATAGTCAGAAAACCAAGGACACAGCTCCTCTACAAACTCCAAGAACCTCTGTACTTGTTCCTGTTCTACCTTAACTTCTCTGGTTTTCAAACTCTCTACAAGTGAATACACAAACATCTGGTTACTATTCCCCTGCCCTATATTGGCTTCTCTTTCTCAGACTGCTAAGTCCACAGTGGCTGCTCATTCCTGGATGCTGTTTTCTGTGCACCAGGTCCGGCACTAGGGAAATTCTACTCTTACCCTAAGTTTCTTCCTATATAATATCCCTATACCTAAACTCTATATTTTTACCTAATTTAGTAGATAGAGATTAAGAAAGAGAGAAATAGAGACAGAGATACTTTTTTAAGATTTATTTTTTCATTTTATGCATATGAGTGCTCTATCTTCATGAACACCTTTATTCCAGAAGAGGCCATGAAATCCCACTATAGATGGTTCTATGGTTGCTTGGAATTGAACTCAGAACCTCTGGAAGAGCAGTCAGCATTCTTAACCACTGAGCCATCTCACCAGCCCTCAACAGAGAGATACTTGCTGCAGCCTAACTTTTACTACTTGCTTCAGCTTAACTTTTAACTGCTCTGCTTTATTTATATACAGTTTTACTCACAAAGAATAGAATACTACCAACCGATCCTTAGTCCATAACCAGACATGTCCACCTGCTTCTGCAGTGCCCCCTTCTCTCCCTTACTTATTTTCTCTGTATCTAAGTCCCAAGTACTGGTTTTATCTGTGGGAGGCCAGCTCCCACCTTTTCAAGGGTTCTAATAAGGAGGATAGAGGGATAAGAAAATATTAGATAGAAAGATAGCAAAGAGGAGACAGACAGTCACAAGATATCTTTGGGAGGGCCTAGGTCAATACCCAACAGCCTTTTCCATTTATTCAAAAGGGCTTTTTATAACAATGCCAAAGCAAAAGACCTCCCCCTTGCTAGATCAAAGCACACTGTACAGCCAAGTGTAGACCCTTCCAAACACCTGGTAACCACGCCCACGGTCAAATCATCCCCTTATGCAGCCCTGGTGGGTAAAGCAAGCTCAGATTCTTGGACCCTAAGTAACTCACTAGGAGACCTCTGTGGGTCTCCACAGCTTCTGCTGTGCTTTTACATGTTTGCTGCTGCTATCTTTCTCGTATCTGGCATAGTATGATTGGGTGTGGGGAGATCCCTACTGTTGTAACGTAGTGTGTTTATCTCATGGAAACATCCCATTCTACTGAGCATTTTTACCTGTGGATTGTTATGAAGATGATTCCTCTCTAAGCTGTACTGTCTAATTGATAACAATAATAATGTTAGCTTATACAGAGTTTTGATGAATAAAAATAAATACAAGAAAATGTTATACAGCTAGGGCCTATGCATATTACCTAAGGAGCTGCATAGATTGCAGTTCAGGTTAATGATTAAGAAAAAAATTGAGTCCCAGTTAGCCCAGCTAGCTTATATTCTTTTAACCTTAATGTTGAGAAATGTGTTCACAGGTTTCAGAGTGCATCACAGCTGAAACAAAGCCTTGAAAATAACTTAAAGTTAGACTAAGGTGTTTTCATCAAATAGCTTTGAGGTGAAAAACCCAAGAAGACAATCTAAAGTTTTAGAAAGGCACATAGTTGAATGAGGAACTCTTTCAGGTCAGGGAACAAGAACAAAGCAGCCCAGTTATTACTACCTGACACACTTTTCTTGCTAGGATTGGTTGATGACCAAAGGTGATGATTAACTTCTTATACCCATTTCTGCCATTAATCTCCTGATTAAAAAAAAACTATTGATGAGTGGGTATGTATCCTAAAGATTTAAAGTAGAGCTGACTGATTATTTTTCATATATAAAAGTTTAAGTTTCTGATTCCTTTAAGATTCCTTATAAGATTACCTTTCAAGGTAAGTAGTAAACTAATTGGCCTTTTCTTTGTCACTGCAAAATGCAGCCTGCCAGTAAAAGACCTAACAGAAGAATACCTTGCTTGCCCACATGGTTAATCTATAACAAGTTACTTGGGTATGAATGTATGTGAGCTCTTGGGATAATGTTGTTGTTGGCATTTTACTCGTTTGGGGGGCCCACCACCCAGCTCCCAGATAAATTTGCACAGAGGCTTATTATTACTTATGAATGCCTGTCATTAGCTTGGCGTAGTTTCTAGCCAGCTTTTCTTAACTTATCCTGACTATCTTTTGCCTCTGGGCTTTTCCCATTCTCTTATTTCTGTAAATATTACTCTTACTCTGTGGCTTGCTGTATAGCTGGGTGACTGGCCCCTGATGTCTGCCTCCTTCTCTCACTCCTAAATCTCTCTCCCCAGATTTCTCCTTCTATATATTCTCTCTGCCTGCCAGCCCCACCCATCCATTCTCCTGTCTTGCCATTGGTCGTTCAGCTCTTTATTAGACCATCAGGTGTTTTAGACAGGCACAGTAACACAGCTTCACAGAGTTAAACAAATGTAACATAAACAAAAGTAACACACCTTAAAATAATATTCTACAACAGGATAATTTGTTTCTCACCTACAATACCTAAAATGTTAATCATGTAAGGGATATGGGGAAAAAATGCTGTTTTTAACTGTTTGTTTTGTATTCATTGTAATCATTCATTTGAAAAACAGAATGTAGCCACGTTGTAATTTTTATATTGCCTAAAAGATTTTGCTGGGTTATATAAGCTGTAAGAAAAAGAATAAATATAGAGTTAAAAATGGGCTAGAAGAAAAACATCAAGAATGAGAGTTAGAAGGAAAACATCAAAAATGAGTTAGAAGGCAAACATCAAGAATGGGAGAATTAGAAGGGAAACATCAAGAGTAAAGACAGAGTTAGAAAGAAAACATCAAGGATGAGAGAAGGAATAGAGAATGCAAAAGAAGAATAAAGAAAAGGTTTGAAGGAAATCTTCAAGAGAGTGTGTGAGTGTCTTTTTCCCTAACCCCTTCATACAGAAAAGTCTTAGTACATGCCTACGCTGTGGATTCCTTTGGAGCCCTTCACTGCTGGAGGCTAGGCCCCCAGGCAGCAATAAGCCAGCCTTAGGTGGTTGCATGGAGCTGAAAGAATAAGAGGTGCCCAAATGTGGCCATTTGTTCAATAACAAATATGTCTGGTATAGGGTGTTCATAAAGGAGCCAGCACAACTACATCTAAGAGGGTATTCACAGGAAAGAGGGAGGAACCTGCAGTCTAGCTTCAAGCCAGCTTCATCTGCCCAGACTGAGTGACCTCTTCACTCTATGGAGAGGAAAGGGGGAACCCTCTATGGTGAAAGAATATATTGTGTAGAATGTCTACTGTTCCTTTTTACTTGCTATCCAACAAAACAAATCACTCAATATGTGCGTGAGGAAACATGATAATCAGTGAAAGAAAAGAAACAACAGACGCAGACCCCAAAAATGATTTATATATTGAAGGTACCAGTGTTTCTTTTTGTCTTTGTTTTAGACAGGCTCTCTTGCTAAATTTCCTATGCTTGCCTTGAACTCAATATGTAGCCCAGGCTAGCCTAAAGCCATCCTCTGTCCTAGCTTCCTGAGTCTTGGGATTACAGACATGTGCCATCAGTTTTCCAGATAATTATTTTATAAAATAATCACTAACATGTTAAAGAAAACAGGAAATGATAGCAAAATAAATGAAAATGTATTTTCATAATTTTAAAAAATATAATGCATTGACAGGAATCAATGAGCATTCCAGGCCTGAAAAATATATTGTCCACAATTAGGATTTAATTTAATGTATTCGGCAGATGGGATGGGACACAACATAAAACAAAACTAGTAAATTTAGCAGTCCATGGCCTGGAGAAATGGCTCAGAGGTTAAGAGCACTGACTGCTCTTCCAGAGATCCTGAGTTCAATTCCCAGCAACCACATGGTGGCTCATAACCATCTGGTGCCCTCTTCTGGCCTGCAGTCATACATGCTGTATACATAATAAATAAATAAATGTTTAAAAAAAATTAGCAATCCATTAGACTAATCAGTGAAAAAGATCCAAAATTGCACCCAGAAGAAAAAACAGTTAACAGGACAAAGGTAAATTTTTTATTATATTCACGATTGGATTCCTATAAAAGAAGAGAAGAGAATTGGGTAGAAATAACAATATATTCAAGTGATTGGTTGCAAAACCAAAGAAAACTAAGTATTAGTCAACAGATTTTCAGTAAGTCTAGTATATCAGGCAGGTTTTTCTTTTGTTTTATTTGCTTTTTTGTTTTTGTCTTTTTGAGTCTTACTATGCCTGGGCTCAAGCAATCCTTAGCCCCAGTCTCCCCAGCAGGTAGAACTACACCTACCAGTGGCATTAGTAACTTTTTGGTTTTGGTTTTGGTTTTCATTTAGTCAGAATGTACACAAGTTCGTAGAGAAATGGTATTGTAGGTAAACAACTAGGTTTTACTTAGAGCACACAGATGATGTTCAGAAGAGGTCAAATATCCATGGATGTCTAAAAATAAAAGATTAAATGTTACACATATTTTCAGGTGGCTTTTAGAAGAGTAAAAGTCCTGGGAAACTGAGTTGAATAGATAGAGAGCTGGCAGAATTAAGTTCACCTTAATGGCCTCCAAGGGAAAGTGAATGGATGGGACCCAAGACTTCTATTTCACCTGCTGTTAATGCATGAGCAGAGGTGACTGAATAAAATCATGGGGCATACCCCTATTTAACATGTTAGTAAATACTTCAAAATTACCACCCTAAAAGGAAGAGTTGTACCAAATTGCCCTGGAAGTTGAATGGTTTGCCTCTTCCCTTCCCTAGAGCACTCATCTCCCCTGGAAGTTGAAAGGCTCTCCCCTTCCCTGCCCTCTCATTCTCCCCTGAAGTTGAATGGCTCTCCCCTTCCCTCCCCTGTGCTCTCATTCTCCCCAAGATGTTATCTGCTCAGAACTCCTACTGTATCACCCACAATACACACCTACCATTTACAGACAAAATAGAAGTTACCAGAACTTTCTCAGCTCCCTACCCTAAGGAGAATAAAACCTTGTATTCAGCACCATACTGTTCTCCCCAGGCAGGGCAGAATGGGGGAATTTTGAGGGCGAGAAGGAAACCCTGCTCCCTGCTCCTGCAGCTCTGATCTGCTCTCACTGTCAGAAGGGACCTATGGGACCACACAGGGAACATGTTTTTCCAAACGGTACCCTAATAAAGACAGGAAGTAAACTGTGCTCGCTCAGGGCTAGATGTTGTACTTCCAAACGCCCCAGTCAAAAATGCTAAGGCCAGCGATTAGGCTGTGCTTACATAAGGCCAAACGACAGATAACCTTCCACTCCTGGCCTCCTCTCTCCCAGACCTAAATGAAGCCACTCATAAATCCACCATACAACTTTAGTTACTGAGAGAAAAAGAAACTTCAACTTTTAATCTAACCTTGTGACAAACTACACTCTCTGGGTAATGTTAGAAAAAAAAAGTGTGGGGGGGGGGGATTAGCAACACTTAAAGATGTAATTTTGAAAGCCACAAGAAAAAAACATACATATACCTATAACTCCACTGTAAAGCCACTTAAACACGAGTGTCCCTTCAGAAGCCCACAACTGATAGTGTTTTACTCTCTCTATTGCAGCACCTTTGTTTCTGCTTCTAATAAATCCAGTTTTGCTTCATACAGATTCGCCCTGAAACTCATTTCCTGAAACCAAAACCCCAGGTTTTGCCTGTGTGTGGATCTCTGAAAAGGTGTAGTGTGAAGCTGTGTCGAACAGCAGTGACTCTCCTTCCCTCCTGCTAAAAGCGGGAAGAGGCAATTCTTACCCACAGAACCCTGAAGTCTCTTGTTCTAGGCTCACCGCCCACTTCTTGCTCAAGATATTCATCATAATACAACGCTCTCTTTTCCTCTCTGTGTGTCTGACACTTCCCTTTTTCGTCTTGTCTAAAGGTTGACACATGGGGATTCCACCCAGGGCCCTGTGCTCTTCCTCTCTGGAAAATGTCGCTTCTTTTCTCCCCTTCTTTCTCATCCCCATCCTGCTTTGCCATCATCACCACCCTTCGGTCGTCTCTAACCTTCCCCTTCTTCAGCCTCTCCCATCCTGCTCCTTCCCAGCTGCAGCTCCAGGCATCTCCTTGCCTCTCCCGCGCCCTCTGTGTGTGTGAGGCCGCGTGGCTCCAGTACCTCACAGATTTGAGGAATGTAGTTGTCCCTGAAGTAGTTCCTCAGTTTGGGGGTGGCACTGCGTAGTGAAGCCATGGTCAAGGGCAAGACTGAGAAACTTCGCTCTGCGGGCTACTGGTGTCAACGCTGCCGAGGCG
>CABHPH010140662.1:13214-32504 GCA_902168325.1 Peromyscus nudipes | reverse complement strand
TTTTCAGAGCCTCTGGTACCCGGACTGTGCTGGGTAGATCTCAGCCAGCTATCCCAGTGGGACAGTCACAAACCCTCCCTGGGATTTGTAAATTTTAATGCAAAATGGGAACAGGCCCATGTCCAGTAGCGGGAGCTGGAAAATGTGCGTTTCAAACTTCGCTGTCCTATGAAGGATACAGGATCCAGTGAGAGAAAAATGAGGCTGACTGAGGAACATCAGAGCAGAGAACTGTGCCCCACACACCCACAGCCACCCGTACCAACCCCCTGGTTTTCCTCTCTCCTTTCCTGGATCACTAGGGTTCAATTCTAACCCTGGCTGATTTTGCTCGGCGTTGCTCACCCAAGAGTGAACACGAAAGTCAATAACTAGGACATGTTTGACTAGATCAACAGATGAGAGAATGCTATCCCTGTCTCTCTACCTTCCTACCTTTTGTGTGAGTGTTGAATTGTACAAGTCACCTCTGTTATTTCAATAAATTCCTTTTTTTTTTTTTATTTTGGGACAGGGTTTCATTAGATTACATCCCCAGAGCTAGCCACCAAGGTCCATTCCCTGTTTGGCCAGTGACTCATTACTGAGACAAAACACGAGGGGCCAACAATCAGAGGGTCATCATTTGGCTAATACATCCTATCAGAACTTACTAACTCACCCTAGACAGACTTCCCCTTTTTCTCCTTAAAAACCCAGTCCTGGCAAAAACACCTGCTTTTCCTGCTTGCTTGCTGTCCACCTTTGCAGCCTCCCCACCCCAACTTGCCCCTCTGGGGTAATAAATCTCCATTGTGCACACCGGTGCCTTTGATGTCTGACTGTGTCCTGGGGAGGACCTCCCTTACCATTATGCCACCTCACGAAAGTATTTCTAAGAACACTTTAAGTGCTAAAACCATCATGGGCAAGTTGGTCTCTGACCAGCCCTAAATTCCTATCCAGTGGGACCCTGAGCTAAAGGTGAACTGCCTGGCCATTTAACTGTAATCTTTCCACTTCCATAACCAATGCTTGCCTCTTGTATACTCAAAATTGTGGGGTTTTGCTCTTAAAAATTCAAACCAACTGGAGGTCAGGCCAGCTTCATCTGCCTGAGAAGGTCCCACCCACCGGTGGTTAGAAAGACTCCATTTGACTTACTCAGGCCTCTCCAGAGTTTTTCTCTTTAGGTACCCTATAACATCTCTTCCTGCTGCCTACAGATCCGGAGGTAGAACTCTCAGCTCCCTCTCCAGCATGTCTGCCTGCATGCTGCCATGCTTCCCACCATGATGACAATGGACTAAACCTCTTCAACTGTAAGTCAGCCCCAGTTAAATGCTTCCCTTGATGAGAGTTGTGGTGGTCAATGATGTCTCTTCCCAGCAACAGAACAGCGACTGAGGCACTAAGTTGTTGTTTTTAAGTCATGGTGTTTCATTACTGCAACAGCAACCCTACCTAAAACAGAGGAGCACTTGGAGAGCCTGTGGTTCACCCCAAGACAGAAAATGAAATGAGAAAGAACCTGTCCCGCAGACCACGGGCTTCCAACACTCCCCAGGCAGGAGGTCACTGTGTCTGTCCAGTATGTTGTGCGAATGTGAATTTCCTACCACACGAATTCTCCTCATGCCCATCTGTCTCTGCATGGGAAGCTCTTAGAATCCAGTACTCCCCTTGTTTCTGGTCTAGACACTCCATTGTGTGATAATATTATACTTCAAGTTATGAAAAGAGAGTAGCTTTTTAAAATGTACACCGACATTTCCTTCATGTTCAATGGAGTCAGTATCTCATGTCCTCTTCTAGCCTCCATGAAAACACACACACACACACACACACACAAATCAAAAAACAAATTTAAAAAAGGCCTTCCAAACTACGAGCCCAATTTTACCGTCATGTTCTATTTTGAGGTCACCCAGGACTGCTTGGTTTTCTTTCCTACTGCTTTGATAAACACTATGACCACAAGTGACTGAGGGGAGGAAAGGGCTCATTTGGTTTACACTTGAAGGGAACAAGCCCTTCCCTGGGAATTGTGGGCAGGAGTCCATGGAGGAACGCTGCTTACTGAACAACCTCATCCAGCCCGTTCAGCTAGCTTTCCTACACAGCCCAGGCCTGCCCACCACCTGCCTGGGGACGGCACCACCCACAGTGGAGTGGCCTTCCTGCATCAACTAGCAACCAAGAAATTGCCCCCGCAGACATGCCCACAGGCCCATCTGATGGAGGAAGTTCTTGAGTTGAGGTCTCCTCCCTGATGGGTCAAGTTGACAATCCAGATGAGTCACCAGAGCCTAATTCACGTTCCATGTATTATCTGCCCCGGTCCTCACATCCACTCTCCTTGACGGCTCTATCTCCTGGGGAACTATCCCATTCCCAACTGTCACCTGGAATCCTGACCTCTCTCCACAGCTCAGTGTAATTTTCCCCCTCTTTAAATCTCTTAGACAAATTGCATGGCCTCATCTGGAGCACGCCACATATTTACTACTACATTAACTTCCAGGCAGACGTGACGAAACCTGGTTAGACTTCTCAAGGGCAAGAACTATGCCTCCCTTACCTTTGGATCCATTATAGGGCTCGGGGCTCAGGATGGAGCCCACTTGGAAAAGTGCTTGCCTCAGATACACACAAAGTCCAGGGTTTGATTCCCAGCACCACGGCATTTTTTTAAAAGGTGTGGTAGCTGGGGCCTGTAATCTACACACTAGTGAGGTCAAGACAAAGGAATCAGGGGTTCAAGGCCATCTCTAGTTCCATAGCGAGTTAGAGGCCAGCCTTGGCTGTGTGAGACCCTGACTCAAAAAGAAAAAGCAAAACCACAAGAAATGTTTCAAGTCCATTTTGCTCTACACAGAGTTCAAGGTCAATAATTATTTTTAATTCAACTTTAATCTATTAAAGTGACATTGCGACGTCTATATATTCCATGATAATGAAAAATATCATATTGTGTTATTGTAACTAACCGGATTTTAATTTGGGAAAGTTTTTTCAAGCTACTTTTTTTCATTGCTGTATATATGAGATACACAGAATGAACCTAAAGCAAGTAGGAGAAAAATGGATTTTTTTTTAATTGAGGGCCAGTGAGATGGCTCAGTAGCGGAAGATACCAACCACCAAGGCAGAGGACCTAAATTTAACCAACTAGCAACCAAGAAATGTAGAAGAGCCAGGTGGTGGCGCACGCCTTTAATCTCAGCACTTGAGAGGCAGAGGGAGGCGGGTCTCTGTGAGTTCGAGGCCAGCCTGGTCTATAGATCGAGATCCAGGACAGGCTTCAAAACTACACAGAGAAATCCTGTCTCAAAAAACCAAAAAAAAAAAAAAAGAAGAAGAAAGAAATGTAGGTGAGAGCCTACTCTTGCAAGGTACCCTCTGGCCTCCCACGTGCACACCGTGGTATATTCTCGTGCACACACTAGCATGCTCACGCACGCACGCACTGGCATGCACTCTCACGCATGCACACACTCATGCACACACACTCTCTCATGCATGCACTTGCATGCACGCACAAACTTGGATGCGTGCAGTTGCATGCTCGCATTCACACACATGCACACACACCACACATATATATATATATATATATTTGTATGTATGTATTTTTTAAAGCATACTGCAATGTCAGTTTTGATCAGCAAGTTAAAATAATCTCACCTGAGAAAGGATTCGTTCCGACTCCTGGGGTCTTTTCTTCTCCAAAAGGTAGGTCCATTATTATCTTGCTTGACTTAAAAACAAACAAACAAAAAAAGGAATGTGATCATTAATTACACAATTTGAGTTCATAAGGACCCAATGTCATTCAAGGTTGACACAACCCCAGCCTTCTCTCTGCTTTTGCCTGTGGGTGTGGCTACCTGCTTCCAGTTCCTGCCTTTGCTTTCCCAGTAATGGACTGTAGCCTGGGACTGTAAGACAAATGAGTCCTTCCCCTTAAGTGCTCTGTCATATTATCACAGAAAGCAGAGCAGACCACAGAACAGCAAATGTGCTTTCTCTGTTGCAAGAGATTTATCATACTGAAAAAAATCCTCTTCCTGTGAAGACGTTCAAGCTGACGTAAAAACTTCCCGTCAAACCTGGGAGAGTCCGCATAGCCTGGTTCCAATTTTAGATCTTCCCCATATCACTAGCTTTAGGAAATGTCCCAGGTTTTAGCTTACATATACGTGTGAGAGAGCACGCACGTGTGTGTGTGTGTGTGTGTGTGTGTGTGTGTGTGTGTGTGTACAAATATAGACGCATACAAATTTTTGGTTCCATTTCTATTTCTTTTGTTCTTGTTTCACTGTGTAGACCAGGCCTGCCTGGAACTTGCTATGTAGACCAGGCTGGACTGGAAGTTGCTATGTAGACCAGGCTGGCCTGGAACGTGGAATGATTGTCCTGCCTCTGTCTCCCAAGTGCTGGGTTACAGACATGTGCTACCACACTGGATGTGAATTTTTCTTTTTTTCTTTTCTCTTTTTTCTTTTCTTTTTTTGTATTGTTTTGTTGTTTGCTTTTGGGTTTTTTCTTTCTTTCTTTCTTTTTAAATAATTTAATTAGCTTTTTTTTTTTTCAAAGTTGAGAACCAAACCTTTGCGCTTGCTAGGCAAGCGCTCTACCACTGAGCTAAATCCCCAACCCTTTAATTAGCTTTTATTTTATATGCATTGGTGTGAGGGTATCAGATCCTCTAGAACTGGAGTTACAAACAGTTGTGACCTGCCATGTGGGTGCTGGGAATTGAACCTGGGTCCTCTGGAAGAGCAGACAGTGCTCTTAACTGCTGAGCCACCTCTCCAGCCCCTGCTTTTGTTTTTTTGAGACAGAGTTTCAGGTCGCTGAGGCCTGCCTCAAACTCACTGTGCAGATAAGGGTGACCTTTAATTCCTGATGCTCCTGCCTCCACCTCCCGGGTGCTGGGACCGCAGCATGAGCCACCACACCTCATTCTGCTCCATTTCATTAAATTATATTTCACTCTGCTTTGGGAGTGAGTCTGGTTTGTTTGTTTGTTGTTTGTTTTAATTGAAGTCTCTGTGATGCCCTCTGTGGTCCTGGAGCTATGACAGTGAACCACTAGTCACATGGAGCTGTTTAAACCCAAATCAAAATTCAGTTACTCAACAGCCTTCACGTTCGATGGCCAAATGTGGCAATGTTAGACATAGTTCAACTCGATGTAAGTATGTCCATGATTGTAGTAAGTTTTGCTGCTGATGCTGCTCTAGAATGTACCCGAAATAAGTAATCCTTGGTCCAGTCTATTCCAGAACTTCAGAAGGGCTCATCATCATCACTCTGTTGCCAGAGGTATTGTTCCCGCGGAGTTTGCTGTAGTTTGGGCTGCACTGTCTCCCAAGGGCTGACTCCCAAGCCCGCCTCGCTCCTGGAAGGTGGTAGAATTCTCACAAGGTGGGGACTGGGAAGAAATAAATGAGCGCATGCCCATGAAGGGGATACCGGGACCTGAACCCCTTCCTACCTTTCTCTGCCCTTCTGGACTGGCCTGAACTTGCTCTACCATGATCCCTTTCACCCCAGGCTGCCATGCCAAGGCCCAAAACACGAGGATCAGCTGACCGTGGACAGAGAGCGTGCACCAGACTAAGCCTCGCCTTTGATTCCTTTATCTCAGATGAACTGGGTCAGTAAAGGAAAGCTGACCAGCCACGTTTAATAGCCACTCTGAGTATAAACACAGAAAATCCCACATAAGGACACAGGCATGCTCATGGGGCAAAACTGCTTTTTCTCTGTACCCCTGGAAAAAGCTGGACCTAACAACCGTGTCTGATGATTTAAACTGAGTATTTTTACTACAGATGATCTGTACTTGGAGTTTCCTTTGTTCAGATAATCAAGGTGACTGGAGAGTGGACACCTTTGCCATATGATAAAAATACTCCCCGGGCTTTCCCCCAAGAGGTTGGCGTCAGTCCTAACTTCTCAGTAGTTAATAGTTGCTGCTTCTCTTGGCATGAATGACATCATCCTTAACATGAAAGACTTTGGTAATGACTGTTTTCACACAGCTGGTCAGAGAGGACCACATAACAGCATCTAAGAGGTGAACCAGAGTCCTACAAGGTGAACCATGGGGTCCTACAATATAGGAATACCCTAACCGGACAGCGTACAGGACAACAGAAAATGCAGAGAACATCCATGTTAGCATGATGAATGGCTTTATCTTTTAATGTGTATCATCTATTCTTGTGGTGGTAGGATGATGTTTCAAAGGACATCTGCACAAAAATGTCAGATGGGGCCAGGAATGATGGTGGCGCACACTTCTAATCCCAGCACTCAGGAGGCAGAGGCAGGTGGATCTCTGTGAGCTCCAGGCCAGCTTGCAGAAAAATGTGTCAGATAATATCTTCGGGGGTGAAAGTAAAGAGCAGATGACAGAGGGACTCTGTGATTAGCCACGCACAGGTACGCAACATCATTTCTTCACTGTTTAATATCGTCTGCCAAGTTTCCAGGCATTTCAATTTCACTGAACTTCAACCCACTTCATCGTGTTCTTTTAATATGTTTTCACATTCCTACCCATGCTGAAAAAGAGCCAAGAAAACGGTGCTTGTAGGTGGGTGGAATATGTGTTTAAGGCAAGCAACACCAGTTTGATACCCTAATTAGTGTGACAAGAGACCCGGTGAGCCACCAGGGGTTTCATTACCCTGCTAATTATGCCTGGGACAAACAGTCTCCATGCTGTAGCTATCCGTGTGCAGAGCGGCTGGTCCATTAAAGGGAAAAACATCATCGACTTCCTTCCACTGTGTAGCCGCCCGACACTCTGGAAGGCTTCTCCTCCTGACTCGGAGTGGAGTCTAGTGGACAGTGACTCTACTCTCACTCAACTCTACTTTACTCAAGGTTGCTCTACTTGGGTGCTCAAAGAAGGGCTTATCCACAGGTCACCTCAGACCTCCATTTCCAACGTCTCCTCCTGTGCTGAGGATGCAATCATTTTTATTGTTTATTTATTTACTTACTTAATGTGCATGAGTGTTTTGCCTGCATGTATGTATGTGCACCACCTCTCTGTCTGATGCCCATGGAGGTCAGAGGAGGGCATTGCATCCCTTGGAACCAGAGTTATGGATGGCTGTGAGCCACCTGTGGGTGCTGGGAACCGAACCCTGGTCCTCTGTAAGAACAGCAAGTACTCTCAACCACAAACCTGAGCTATACAGCAAAAACTATCTCAAAACTAAGAATCCCAGAACCCTTCATCTGTCTATGGTCACTCTGAGTATCTGATTTGATTCCCCATCTTCTGTATTTCCCCAGGTAACATCTGACCACCCCAGCCTGCCTTCAGTAAGAATCCTGATTGGTCAAATTGGCTGAATGCCCATGACTTGGATGCTTCTTCTTTTTTTTTTTTTTAATTTTTTTTTTAAAGATTTATTTATTTATTATGTATACAGCATGTATGACTGCAGGCCAGAAGAGGGCACCAGATCTCATTACAGATGGTTGTGAGCCACCATGTGGTTGCTGGGAATTGAACTCAGGACCTCTGGAAGAGCAGTCGGTGCTCTTAACCGCTGAGCCATCTCTCCAGCCCGGATGCTTCTTCTTAATAGTTTTCTATCCAATGACCCCATCCTGATTCTTGGTTATAAATCCCCCTTGCCCATGCCACAGCCAGAGTTAATCTCCATCCTAGACACTAAGTCTCTGTTTCAAAAGCTCTAACATGGCCAGGCAGTGGTGGCGCACGCCTTTAATCCCAGCACTCGGAGGCAGAGCCAGGCGGATCTCTGTGAGTTCGAGGCCAGCCTGGGCTACAGAGAGAGATCCAGGACAGGCACCAAAACTACACAGAGAAACTCAGTCTCGAAAAACCAAAAAAAAAAAAAAAAAAAAAAAAAAAGTTCTAACACAACCTCTTTAACTACTGCACATAAACAGCAATTTCTCTCTTTTGTTTTTATACTTCTTTTTTTAGACAGGAGCTTGTCTTGAACTTGCAGTTCTCCTGCCTCAGCCTTCCAAGTGCTGAGATTACAGGTAGGTGCCACCACACCCGGTTCCAAACACTATTTCTGAAGAACAAAAGCTGTTAAATGACCATCCCTTCCTGGTGGGAGGCCCAAGACTCGAAGGAAGGCCAGAGGATAGTCTAGACCCAGGTTCACAAGCCTTCTCTTTACCCGCTATACTTTTAAAATCTATGGGTGTCAAAAGGTAGAGAAGCCTTGTCTCAAAAAAGAAAAAAAAAGGCAGCTGATTTTTTTTTTCTTTCTTTCTTTTTTTTTTTTTTGTAAGATTTATTATGTATACAGCATTTATGACTACGGGCCAGAAGAGGGCACCAGATCTCACTACAGATGGTTGTGAGCCACCATGTGGTTGCTGGGAATTGAACTCAGGACCTCTGGAAGAGCAGACAGTGCTCTTAACCACTGAGCCATCCCTCCAGGCCTGATTTTTTTTCTTGTGTCATGGACTACCTACCTTTTGGGTTCGCGTTGCTGTGGTGGAGTGGAAACAGGAATTTCCCCACACCTTTGGGTTTTCCACGCCCTTTTTTCAAGACCGTTGAAGAGTAGACAATCCGAATGTGCTGGTTGATCTCTCTATCTGGCGAATTCAAAAATTCTGGGTAATCGTCAATCTGAAAAAAAAAAATTGATCTCATTGAACACAACGCCTACTCATTTGGGGGAAACAAATCCCCCAAACCAAGGGCAAGTTAAATGTGCGTTTTTTTCACAATTCTGCACCGGGACGTGTTTTCTCTTCTTGTTCTCAATTCTTCCTCTGTTTGTTCTGGTTCCTATGAAAAACACAACAGGCACAGAGGCCAATAAACCATTTATACTATAGAATTATTCAATAAATAGCAATGGTGTGTTTGTTAAAACACATCCCTCTCCACTTCATTGTTTTTAATGTGTGTGTGCGCGCGCGGGAGCGCACGCGCGTCTGTCTGTGCATCTCCACTTCGTGTGTGTATGTGTGTGCATATCCACTGTTGTTTTTAAGGTGTATGTGTGTATATGTGTGTGTATGTGTGTCTCTCTGTGTGGGGGGTGTCTGTGGGTGTGTGTTTATCTGTGGGTGTATATATGTTTGTGGATATGTGTGTCTGTGTCTGTGTGGGGGTATCTGTGGGTCTGTGTTTGTATCTGTGATTGTGTGTGTGTGTGTGTGTACATGTGTGTGTGTGTGTGTGTGTGTGTGTGTGTAAGTCAAAGGACAACTTTTTGGGAGTTTCTTCTCTCCTTTCATGGTGGGATCTGGGGGTGGAACTTAGGCCGCCAGGCTCACACAGCAAACACTTTTACCCACTAAGTTGTCTTGCCAGCCCTTCAACTTCATTTTGAAAATAATTTTTTTTTTTAATTTTTGAGACAGGGTTTCTCTATGTAACAGCCATGGATGTCCTGGATCTCGCTCTGTAGACCAGGCTGGCCTTGAACTCAGAGAGATCCACTTGCCTGCCTCTGCCTCCTGAGTGTTGGGATTAAAGGTGTGCACCACCATGCTCGGCTGAAAATAGATTCTTTAGGGAACAAAATGTTTCAAAACTGTATGGTTAATTGGCTTAAACTTAGACTTTTCTGTTCAGGAGACGATGAGCTGCAATAGTTAGTCTGTGAATACAGAATACAGAATCTAGGCCTGAAGCATTAGAAATTGTTCTTTGTTATCTCCAAAGTGCTCTGTTTCCTATTTTAAAAAAAAGAAAAAGAAAAAGAAAAGAAAAGAAAAAAGTCTCAATGTATCCTCTTGGAACTTTTATTTATTAACCTCCCTTCACTTAATGACCAGCAGCAAGTATATGTGACTGGAAAAATCAAGGACAAAAGCAGAGAATCTTTAGAGGTATGCCCCAAACCATTCATTCAAAACTCAGGAGGGATTCTGCTACAGACTTCTCCAGGACTAAGAACTGGGATAAAATTCCTCCTGATATCACGTGGTTTCATCTTCTCTCTTCACAACTACAGAAAGGAAACAGCAGGGCCGGAGAGACGGCTCAGAGGTTCAGAGCACTGGCTGCTGTCGCAGAGGACCTGAGTTCAGTTCCCTGGACCCACGTGGTCACTTAGAACAATACGGAACTCCAGTCCCGGGGGATCCAGTGCCTTCCTCTGACCCCCACGGGCACCAGGAACGCAAGTGGTGGCGTGCATACACACATGCAGGCGAAACAGACAGACAGACAGACACACACACACACACGTAAAACTTAAAGATCTAAAATAAAAATTAATAAATTTAAAAATTAAATATACCTTAGAGCATTGAAGAGAAGCGAATACACCAGTGAAAAGTTACCAGGATCTACCCAAATTCAATTTATAAAAATTATAACGTTTAGGAGCCAGGCATGTGGTGCACACCGCTAATCCCGGTACTTGGAAGGTAGAGGCAAGATGATCAAGAATTCAAGGCCAGCCTCAGCTACATAGTGAGTTCAAGGCTAGCCAGGGCTACATGAGACCTTGTTTCAAAATACAAAAAAATTACTTTCCATGTATGCGCATAGCAGAGCACTTGCCTAGCATTTGTCAGGCTCCAAATTCAGTCCTCAGTATTGGAGAAAAAAAATAAAATGGCGTGTAACTACTGTGGAAACTGAGCATATACTTGCTCCCTTTTTCTCCACCAGACCATCAAATCTGCCCCCTACCATCCTACTTTATAGGAAATGAAGAGAAAGAAAAGTATTGGAGGCCCCAATAAAGGAGCCATCAGGCATTTTCAGAACGTGGAAGGGTTTGCAGGACACACGACCCAGTGTTACTAGCAAATATATGAACAGAAGCAAAAGAATGAACAGAAGCAAAAGAAGAAGAGCTGTCATAGAGTAAAGGGAACTTGAGAGAGAAACCCAACCAAGCATTGCTGGATCCCCCTCTGCACACGCTCACTTGCAAAAACAAAACAACACACTTCTGGGCTTGGTGGATAAAAGCTCGAACGTCTGAGTTCAATTCCTGAACTCTAAGGCAGAAGGACAGAACTAAATCCAGTAAGCTGTTCTCTAGCCTGCAAACACATGACATGACATGTTCACATCAATACACATGCTAGTGCAGGAGAGCACGTATACACACATGTGCACTCACAAACACATTGGGTGGGGGAGATTTAAAAGGAAAGAAAGAAAACATTTCTGAACAAGGGGTGGAATTTTAACTCTTTGAAATTACTGTTAGTTGTTTTTTTGTTTTGTTTTGTTTTTTGTTTTTGCTTTTTTGAGACAGTATCACTATGTAGCCCTGGTTGGTCCAGAACTCAATGTAGACCAGGCTGGTCTCACACTCACAGAGATCTGCAGCCTCTGACTCCCAAATGCTGGATTTAAAGCACACACATATGACTTTTGCTGTTGTTTTTTAGTGTGATGTTGGCACTATAGTTGCTTTAGAATTTTTTCCTTATACTGTCCAACCCTGAAGTATCTCGAGAGGAAATAATAAGAGGTCTGAGTTGTATTAAAATGACACTCTGGTGGGATATTTAGAAGAATAAAATGGTCAGCTGTCTGTCTGTCATTATAAAGTGATGGTGGACATTGGGAGGTTCACTATGCTCTTTGTTTTATTTGGTTTAGGGTTACATTTTCTGTATGAAAAAGGGTAGTGAGAGATAGATGGGCTGGGACGGTGGTCCATTTGGTGAAGTGTTTGCCACACAAGCATGGGGAGCTGAATTCAGATCTCTAGAATCCAGGTGAAAGCCGGGCCTGACAGTGTACACATGTAAACCCACCACCATGTAGAGGATTCCTGGAGCTCACTGGCCCATCCACTTAGCCAAATCTGTGAGCTCCAGGCTCAGGGCGGAGCCATGAAGGAAGACACTCAACACCAACTTCATTGTTTTGTTTTGAGTTCTGGCTGGCCTGGAACTCTCTCTGTAGACCAGGCTGGCCTCGAACTCATAGAGATCCTCTTGCCTCTGCCTCCCAAGTACTGGGATTAAAGGCCACCACCCAGCAACATCAACTTCTCCACACACATGTGCACATATTGTACCCGCACACACCCACACAAACACATATATACACCACATGGGAAGGAGACAGGGAGGCAGCCAGCATATAATACATGCTTCCTGGTTAGATTCTAGTTTAAACAAACCACCTGTAAAAACATCCCGAAACAGAAAGACCACAGGCCATCCCTGAAGGACCCTCCTTGGTTCTGCTGACTTGGGCTTACAGGGTAAAGTGCCGGCATGCAATTCTCTCCTTCTGGAACACACACACACACACACACACACACACACACACACACACACACACACACTTTCATTCTGTTTAGAAAAGTCACTTTGTCTTTTAAGATTTTCACCTTCTCATGAAAGCACCCATGGCGTCTTCTTGACAGAATGTCACTTCCTCTTCTGGGCTCCTGGAACATTCTATTAAGTGTATGTTTTTACCTTTCATTATAGATACCTAGTTATAACTGCTTTTCTTCTTACCTGCTTGTTTCTCCCTTGAAATAATTCAAAATCAGGTCTCATTTTTTACTTCATGGGAATTGAAAATATGGGTGGGATGCCCATACAAAATCTACCACCCGTTAATAGACATGTACAGGTAGATGACCATAGACTGGCTGGGCCACACTTAGAACCATGTATCTAATGGAACATTGGGTAGTAGAAGTAAGGCTAGAAAAAGCTAAGTGTTCAACGTTTGCCAACTTCCTTTCAGGACTTAACACTCTCTATGCATAGTCAACTTTAAGCCTCCCACCCGCAACAGGGAAAGACTGCAATTAGATAATTACAGCTTAATTAACTGCCTATTCGAGAGTATTTCTAAGACAGTATGGAAGACGGACAAACAGCCAGCCCGAAGCATGGAATATACTGATAAAATATCCAAAATATGAAGATATTCAAGTGGATTTCCTCCAAAATGCCCTATGTCCTCAATTACCTACATTTCACCATCTGTATTTAGTCCTAAGTAGAAGCTATTTTTACGTTTGGAACGTGGCAGATCTACCCAGTGGGTCATTAGAAATCTCACTGTGGTCCCTACCAGGTAGTTTTTTTTTTCCACTACACTCTACTTGGGCTCCAGTCTACCAATCCCTAAGGAAGTCTTAGCAGATGAGCTACTTTTGAAATCTATGAAAAGTGCTAGCACCAAGTAATCCACCACATATTCCAAAAAGAATGACTAGTTTTGTGAATGAGGCTGTGTCCATTAAAATATAGATGACTCCTTTAGACTATTTCAAATTGCCTCACAGCCAAGACCCACCTGACTGGGGCCCTAACTTGTTAGGTTTGGTACCCCGCGGAGATGGAATTAAGTTGCTTCTGCTCATCTAACTTTTGTGACCTTGATTCCCACACCCAACAGAGCCTTCCAACTTAGCCTGCCCTTTAGACTTTATCAATAGCAAGAGACCTGTCTCAGGCTTTGAAGGCCAAAAACCTTGAGTAGAGAGCTACAGTATGGAAGAATTTAAAAGGAGTTCTTATTGTTTCTTGGTGATTTTCTTTTTTTTAATGGGATGGGAGTATTTTGTTATGTTGCCTAGGATGGCCTTCAAATTGTACCCCCTCCCAGTCCCTTAAGTAGCTGAAATTACAGAGTAAGCCAACAAGCCTGATTATCTACTTTCTAATTTGTTTAATTTGTCACCTATATTTTCTAAAAGCATCTACAAAAAAACCCAATTTGAGATAGATATAAATGTAAGATGGGCCAGGCGGTGGTGGCACACGCCTTTAATCCCAGCACTCGGGAGGCAGAGCCAGGCGGATCTCTGTGAGTTCGAGGCCAACCTGGTTTACAGAGTGAGATCCAGGACAGGCACCAAAGCTACACAGAGAAACTCTGTCTCAAAAAACCAAAAAAAAAAAAAAAAAAGGTAAGATGATGAGATTCTATTTCCAAAGGGCTTAGGGCAGAGGACTGGACCACAGCCCTGATATCACAGCAGACATGGAAAAGGAAATCAGGAGTGCACTAGGTCCAGGGCCAGAAGATGAGATCTTGAGTTGTGCCTTCAAACTTCGAATTACTCGAGGAGACATGCAGACACTAAAGGAGACCCAGTGGCTCAATGATGAAGTCATCAATTTTTACATGAATCTTCTCATGGAGAGAAACCAAAATGAAGGATACCCATCAGTTCACGCATTCAATACCTTCTTTTACACTAAATTAAAGTGTGGGGGCTACAGGTCAGTCAAAAGATGGACCCAGGCAGTAAACCTCTTCACCAAGGACCTTACTCTGGTGCCGATTCACCTGGATGTGCACTGGAGCCTGGTGGTAATAGACCTATGAAAAAAGCATATTATCTACCTGGATTCGATGGGACAGGAAAGACCAGATGTCCTTGAGATGATTTTCCAGTACCTGCAGGATGAAAGCAAAGCCCGAAGGAATATTGATCTGAACCCTTTGGAGTGGAGGCAATACAGCAAGCCAGCAGAGGAGATTCCTCAGCAGCGGAATGGGAGTGAGTGTGGAATGTTTACCTGTAAATACACAGATTATATTTCCAGAGGCCAACCCCTCACCTTCTCTCAGCAGCGCATGCCTCTGTTCAGGAAGAAGATGGTGTGGGAAAATCCTAAGACTGGAGAAGTGGGAAAGGCAGCTCCCTGTGTCTCCTCAATCTAATTCTCAAGTGCTGGACCAGTGAAAGACCCTTTCTGAGAAATAAACAGCTGAGGAACCACACTTGAGGTTGGTTTCTGGACTTCACATGCATAGGCATGCATACTGTGCACACACACACACCCAATGAAATAGAAGAAAGCTCACTCTACAGTGACCTAGCAAGCGCTGGTCCTTTTGAGCAGGGCAGCCATTTGATCTAGTAACCTTTATCTCTTCTTCCGGCCCTCTTCCTTCTATAGTAGTGTATATATTTTCTTTTTGTTCTTCTTTTTTGTTGTTTTGGTTTGTTTCTTGGGTTTTGTTTGTTTATTTGTTTGTTTTTGTTTTTTTTTCAAGACAGGGTTTCTCTGTGTAACAGTCCTGGCTGTCCTGGAACTCGCTTTGTAGACCAGACTAGCCTCAAACTCACTGAGATCCTCCTATTTCTGCCTCCTGAGTGCTGGGATCAAAGTCATGTGCCATCACCGCCCAAGCATGTATATATAGTATATAATATATATACTTTTTTTCATAATACACTGTCCTTGCTTCTTCTGCCACTGTTCCGTGTTTGTGAATAGAAGAATGTGGAACTCTTCAGAATGTCCTCTGAACCCCAATATCACCCAATATCAATAGTATCAGAGAATTTAAGTAATACATTTAGATTCAAAAAAAAAACAAAAAACAAAACACTAGGTATAGTGTGCATGCCTTTAACCCAAGGCAGACAGATCCCTGTTTGAGGCCAGCCTTTTCTACATAGTGAGATCCAGGACAGCCAGAGCTACATAAGGAAACCCCGTTTCCAAAAAATAGAGTAAAATAAAATAAATCCTGTAAAATTCCAAGTCAGATTAATTCCTAGATCTGTAACCAATTGCCTGCACAGTAGGCGTTCAACAGGAATGTGCTGAAGAAGTATTTTATCAAAACTTCAGAGAAGAGTGTGTTGTCATACCAGGCTGTGGAAAATATTCCGATTTACATTTACATACTTTGCTTAAGAAATACTTTTTAGCAATAAATCAGGACACAGCTGGAGCCCAGAAGTTCCACTAATGGCTCCTTCTATGGAAAACCCTGTGAGGGGCTGGAGAAGTGGCTCAGTGGTTAAGAGCACTAGGACCCAGGTTCAATTCCCAGCAACCACGTGGGGGCTCACAACCATCTGTAACTCCAGTTCCAGGAACTCCAGTGACCTCTTTTGGGCACTGAATGTTGGACAGCACACTTATTTACATGCAGGCAAAACACTCATATGCATAAAATGAAAATAAATCTTTTTTAAAGGCTTTGTGAGACTTGTATGGTCTTCCCCTGCATCCATGTCTTTTCACTTTAGGATACATTTTTAGAAGACTGATTGGGTCAGAGGATAAATATAAACAATTAAGTAAGCTATAGACTAGAGCACTTTTTTTTCAGGGTCTTACTCTACAGTCCTGGCTGGCCTCAAACTCACAGAGATATGCCTGCCTCTGCTTCCCATGTACTGGGACTGGTTAAAGGCATGCACCACCATGCCTGGTCCTCAGCACATTTTAATTAGCTTCCGTAAGCCTACTACAGTGGAAAAGACAATGTGGTATGAACAGCTATATATAGGTGGCTCCAAGTAGAGGCCGATGAATCACTATGTGCCTAGTCACCAGGAAGGCTTCAGGCAACTAACGAAATGACGGTACTTGAGGACAGACCATTGAACTCCAGTCAGCCAAACCCAGAGCTGGCCCACAGAAGTTGAAAGAGAAGTGCTTCTCCTCACTTCACCAGACCTACGGGACCAGAAGAGGTGATGGTGAGCTGAAGGGTTGGAGAACTACCAAGACCGACAACCTTCCTCCTCCAAGTGCCAGAACCCCCAAAGCACCACTGAGGCTCCAGACCAATGTGTAGCACAAGTCCTAACTGGCCTTATAATAAAAACCTGGAGTCAGCTATCAGGGTGAGAGCTGAAAGATCAGAGAAGCAGAGCAGCCAGGCACCAGTTCTTACCTCTACCAAATCTCAGACTGAGAGACTGAGCTCCTTTCTCCTCCTGCCTTATATTCTTCTCTCTGCCCAGCCATATCACTTCCTGTCTCCACCTCCCTAGTGCTGGGATTAAAGGTGTGAGATCCCAAGGGCTGGGATCAAAGGTGTGTGCCAACACTGCCTGGCCTCTATGGCTAACTAGTGGCTTAGCCCCACACTCTGATCTCCAGACAAGCTTTATCTGTTAGAGCATACACAAAAAATCGCCACACCAATGGCTTCCACTCGGCCCTCTCCCACACAGGACCACATGGAGTGTGCAAGAGCCAGAGAATCAAAGAAATTCACCTTTTAATTCTGCACAGCTGCGCCAGCAATGTACTCCATAATTAGCTTTGCTGACTCCTCATGCCTACATTTAATTTTAAAATATTTGTCATCCAATATGAATTCAAATACAACTTAAGGGAAAGTAGAGTATTATGTTTAAAAAAAAAAAAAAAAGCAAACATGAAAAACAGCAGATGGGGCTAGAGAGATGGCTCAGCTCTAAAAAGTACTCGTGGCTTATGCAAAAGACCCAAGTCAGTTCCTAGCACCCACGTGGCAGCCCACAACTCTCTGTAACTCCAGTTCCAGGGGATCAGGTGCCCTTTTCTGTTCCCCAAGGGCACTGCACACATATGGTGCACATACATACATTATGGCACTCACATATACCTAAAAAAAAAAAAAAAAAACACCCTGGGGTGGGGTGGAGCTGGAGAGATGGCTCAGCAGTTAAAAGCACTGGATGCTCTTCTAGACACACAGTCAAAGCACCAATGCATGTTAAATAAAATTAAATAGATTTTAAAAAATAGCTTTTTGTGGCACCTGCTAGGTGGTGGGCTGTGTCAAGATGAAGCTGACTATTTCCTTCCCAGCCACCATCTGCCAGAAACCTACTGAACTGGGATGAACACAAACTTTGTACTTTTTATGAGACGAGCATGGCCATACATGTATATATATGAAAGAGAGAGAGAGAGAAAGATAGTCCTGGATTGACAGATACTACTGTTCCTCAATGGTTGGGTTCCAAAAGAACTAGCAGAATCCAACATTTTTTTCCATTCTCTCTAAAGCAAATTATGTCTGATATGTTATCAGAAAACCTTTAAACAAAGACGGTAAGAAGCCGAGGATCAAAGCACCCTGTCTTGTTACTCCACGTCCTGCAACATAGACGCTGATAGAATGTTCTGAAAGAAACAAGCAGGAGGAGGCTGCAGAATGTGCTAAACTTTGGGCCAAGATGCTGGGAGCATATTGTCGAGAGACACAGGCTGTCCCCAGTAAGAACTTCTACTTCTAAGTCCAAGTACAGTTTTTGTTTTTTGTTTTTTTTTTTCAAAAAAAAGCTGGGCGGAGGTAGCACACACCTTTTAATCCCAGCACTCTGGAGTCAGAGACAGGCGGATCTCTGAGTTCCAGGCCAACCTGGTCTACAGAGTGAGTTCCAGGACAGCCAGGGATACAAAGAGAATCCTTGTCTTGAAATTAATTAATTATTAATTAATTAATTAATTTTAAAATAACAAATAAATGATCAGGCCATAAAAAATAAAACAAGATAACATGACAAAGAGGGAAAATTACAGGAGTGGAATGAGCAGTCCTGTATTGCCACCCAACAGGTACTCTGCCACAAGTACTTTAGATTCTTACACCCTGGGTTTGTTTGTTTTTTTTGTACTCGAATTCTCAGCCCAGAGATGATAACTACTCTAATGTCTCTCATTCCTAGTGTTTTCCTATTATTAAATATAATCTGAGCCACATACTTTCTTACATGTTTGTTTTGTTGTGCTGGGTTGTGTTTGCAACGATGTCTTGCTGTCTAGCCCTGGCTGGCCCCGCACTCACTACATATAACAAGCTGGCCTCAAAGTCCTGTTAGCCTTCCTGCCTCCACTCCCAAGTAGTGGGACTACAGACATGTGCTTACCTTGCCCGAGTTTGACCCAATTTAAAATCGTATTGATTGATTGATTAGGAAAAAGCAAGAATGCAGCCCCCCATTTTAGTTAAAGTTCTAGTGCTGGGAAGAGACACCATGACCATGGTAACTCTCATAAAGAAAACCATTCAACTGGGGCTGGCTTACAGTTCAGAGGTTCAGTCCATTATTGTCACGGCAGGAAGCAGGGCAGCATGCAGGCAGACATGGTGCTGGAGAAGGAGCTGAGAGTTCTACATTTGGATCCACAGGCAGTGGGGAGAGAGAGAGACACTGGGCCTGGCTTGGGCTTCTGAAACCTCAACGTCCACTCCCAGCGACACACTTCCTCCTTCAACAAGGCCACACCTACTCCAACAAGGCCACACCTCCTAACAATGCCACTCCCTATGGGTCCATAGGTGCCATTTTCATCCAAACCACCACACCCCACTAACACAGAGTATGCAGCCAAGTTCCCCACAGTCAGAGCAGCCCGAGTGTAATGGATAAACTTCGCTTTGGGAAAATCACCTTCATGATAACTTACTGCAAAGGAAGTATCTTTTGTTTTTCCAAACAAAACTAAATTTTTACATCATTTCTTTGTCACGTATTTCATTCTTCTTTCAAAAGATTTAGTTTATTTTTAATTACATGTCCTTGTGGGGTGTGTATGTGTGTGTGTGTGTGTGTGTGTGTGTGTGTGTGTGTGTGTGTGTGT